>JAUJYV010001116.1:0-21770 GCA_033995625.1 Ophyiulus pilosus
TCGCTTAACGAGTGTTTCGCATAACGAGCAAGACTCCGGAACCAATTATGCTCGTTATGCGAGGTTCCACTGTATAGCTTGTTTTGGTAATTTGATGACCTACTTTTAATTAAAAAATTATGGCACTGAACCGTGTATGTGTTTCTTAACACATTGCAGGTTGTGGAAGAGGTGGTCCTGCACAAGATCGTCTTGTGGCGCACCTGCCTGGAGAGGTGGCCCAACCCCAGACTACGGGGCTACTACACCCTGGGGGTCATGATGGTGCAGTACGTCATCCCCATCGGCGTGCTCACCGTGACGCACGTGCAGATCACACGCCACTTGCGCGTGCGTAACAACCGCATCGCCCCGCTGCGGGCCCAGCGGGAACTGGAACGCAACCGCAAGGCCACATTCACCCTGCTTACTGTCGCCGGTGTGTTCGTCGCCAGCTGGTTCCCCTTGCACATGTTCTCACTGCTCATCGACTTCGGGGTCACAACCCCGGGTGTGGTCAGCATGTACACCGGCTTCATCTTCTGTCACAGCTGCGCCATGACTTCCGCCTGCACCAATCCCATCCTCTACGGTTGGCTAAACACGAACTTCCGTCAAGAGGCGATCAAGATTGTCAACCAGAGGTGTTTGGCTGCTGCAGGATCGTCCGATTCTGGCCAGAGGCCGGCACAGGAGTCGTGGGGCAAAAAGGTCCAAAAAACCAACCAGAAGGATTAGATCCTGCAACAGCCAAGATTATATTCCAACTTTGTACCTTACTGTCAGCATAGAAATGCTACAGTGTATATGGTAAGGGTTCCATACCCCGTTCCAACGGAGGGTTCCACGATATGCTAATGAGCCATTTGAATCGTGGAAGTGAACCACATACTGTTTGTTCACACCACCACAACAGAAGGCGTGCATCACATGGACCATTGATACAAAAATGGCGTCGTGGAAGTAGCAATGACATCCATTGAGCTGGATGCCTTATAGTAGTGACACTATCCACTTGGTAATCAGGATAACCGGGTTTGAATCCCAATAGGGTCGACTGTCCTGACAATGGTTTTCGCAGTTTTCTGTAGTTGTTTCCAGGTCTCTAAAAGTCGACTGCTTCCGTTCTTACTTTCCGTAGTCTTCTATATGAGGACTTTTCCAGGCAATGTTTAGGTCCTCTATGACATTTGATGTCATTGGGCATTACAACATTAAACCATTGTGTCAGCTTGCCCGATGGCAAATGATCCCCTGATGAAGTGGTCTCCTTAAATATTAAACCAATGTTTTTCAACCGGTTTGTGTGCCTCGGAATTTTTTCCTGAATTCATAGAAAGATATAAAAACCTGTACAAAATATGTGGTGTGCCGCGAGATTTTTGGCTCACTATTTATTGCCAAAATAATCTTAAGCGCCATTTTGGGTGTCGTATATTGAAAAAGGTTGAAAAACACTGCATTAGACGTTATGTTAGAAATGTTATTACATTTTTAGTGGATTAATATTAGCTTTTAATATACAGTTATTTCTCAAACAAATTAATTGTACCGTTTTTTACCACCTAATTTTGAAGACCGCCAAAAAGTAGGTCCCTACTGTAATGTATTTTTAGATAAGCTTATCAAAAGCTTATTAAGTAGAAAATTTAAAACTTCGAACGTCTTTTGAACGTTTTTTTATTGACCGTCCTAATTTTTACATTATTTGTTTAACATTTCTGTTTCTTTTGGTATTAGTTTTCAATAAAATTTCAAATTGCCCATAATATCCTATTCATCTCAGCCTTACTTACGAATTGTACGAAAGTGTCCAGAAAGATTTTGTGTATACTGTATATATATAAAATTGTCATTCCAAAACTCCAAAATGAAAATTTATTTTTAGAAAATTAATGCAAATTAAGTTGAATATTTTTGTTTTTGGTCTAACATTGGTTTTTATATTCCTTGTTTATAATTGACACATGCATGTACCTATAATGGTTTTAATGTGAAATATAAGCTGATTTCGTATCGTATATTTCAAGGTATGCTCCTTAGAATTTATTTATAGACAAATAACTTTAAAATACATTTATAGCTGTAGAGTCTACGAACGTACGTACAGGTTATGAGGCGTTGTTTATCATATTTATCATATTTATTTATCTTATAAAAGCAATGACTACATACATTATTTAGCACTAAAAGTAAGTGTTAATACATTTGTATAATAAATATCCTTTGTGGTAGTTTACACTAAGTAATAGGGAGTTTTAGCATGCCAACGTCTTTATACATGCCTTAACATTAATGGCGGGAAGGGAGGAGCCACGCATTGAACTACCCAATGAACTAACTGAACGTATTGGGTGCGCATGCGTGGTTCTTCCCTTCCCACTATTAATGTTAAGGTATGTATAAAGACGTTAGCATGTTAAAACTCCCTATTGTTTAAGTTAATCGGCGATTATCTTAATTAAAGTATTTGCAGAGTGAGCAATATCTGCATGGTTGGTTTTGTTAAACGTACATGCACAATTTTTAATTTAATTGTGCTTGTAGTTGGTTCAATATTGAAACGGACCAAAACATTACTTATTATCTTCATCTACTACATTACTATGTATATACATATCTACATAGTTTGAAAGTTTGTTTCACTGTGATACAAATAATATGTGATATGTGATAGGATCGAACATTTGTAAAAATATTAGTTCTATAAATATCCATTACTATAGATGCACTTATTATGCTGATATATAAATTACTAAATAATTCCTGTTTTCCCGCTTGTAGATTTGCTATTACCGCATTTGACGTAAAACTGCATTCTTTATTGGTCTATAAAAGCTTAAATGCACGTAGTAAAATGATAATGAAATTCTTTCGTGTATTTGATGTTTTCTGAATTATTTGAACATTTTCATAAGAATTCATAAATAAATTTTAACTTTCCCAAAATTGTCGCCCAAAACCTTGCAAATCACATTATATAAAATATCTCCCAATATTTGCATTCCTTACAATAAAATATAAAGAATGAACTTTTCTTTACAACTGGAAATAAAATGTAATTGGAACATGTCAAGAAAATCTGCATGCTTATTGTTATTTTAATTCGACTGAGTACAACATGTCAAAGGCACACTTCTCGTCATTTTTCGAGTTTAAAGTATATCTACATTTAATTCGTACTTATTTCGAATTTTTGGTTATGATAGAATCTGACTTAGTATCTGACATCATTGGTATCCAATCCACCTACACTGTATATTAGTTTTATACAGGATAAACATGTGGACTATCAAGTTCGATTAAAGGCTATTATTTTTACATCAGTATTTATTAACTTTGCATACATCAGCGATCATATTTGTTTAGGTTGCGGAACGATTTTCCATGCATGGTTATTTGAAAATTATTCTGCAAGAAGAATGACATAACATAAATGAATTTTGATGCTCGGCTGTCTTGTTAAATGTGTTTACACAATGGAAGCTATTTCCACCTAAAACTACATTATTTTTTATTCGAATTACATTCACATCTATTCCAAATGGTTTCTCGGAATTGATTGTGTTTGTTTAAACATGAAAAACGTCACAAATTGTCTATATCCGTGACCAATGTAATATGCTCAAAATAACTTTTTGACACATTCCAATATGGCAGTCAGTGTGGGTTCTCAATAAAAACAACTGAGTGATATATGTTTGAAAACTGCTGTAAATATTTAAGTCAAACGTACAGTATATGTATTTGTGTATGCCTATACATACTGTCAGAGATAATGAACAATGCCATGTCTGACTAGATTAATGTTAGACATTATTGTTTACCTTGGAATATGGTTATTTCCATTGTTTCTGTATCGGTACATTATTTGAGCAATGAATTCAGCTTATGAAAAATTATTCTCATTTTAATGTTTTAGGAGTTGACTCTCAAACGTTAAAACTTTCAACTATTGTATTTACTTAAAATCCATGTCATAAATTCATTATACGTTTCATTATAAATTTAGTTTCGGTTTTCTATGAAAGCTTTAAAGGTTGTAACGGAATTTTGATGTTGGTTAATTTTGCACCAAATCATGGTTTGGTTGAATTTAATCTCTAGTCATATTTAATAGATACAATAAACCCTTGACAGTGATAAACCTCGATATAAACTTACCTGGAAGATAACAGGCGTAATCAAAGTCGACAGGTTTCATTCTAAACAGAAAAAAACAAACATAATTATTTGTATTTTAAAACTTGTCACAATTCTTGAATTTTTAGCAATATATTAAATGTGCAAAATCTACACGTATCAACATGTAAAATTGTGTCTTATTTCTATATTATTTCTTAGCTTCATTTTCTTAAGAACGTTTACTATTTTGTGGTTAAAAAAATACCACTATTCGAAATGTTAAACTTGAAACTAATTTGTTAAAATTTGATAAGAGATATCAGAAATTACCCTTGTAGACAATCCCCGCATTGCTGTGGTTCCTTAGCACATTCTCCAGATTCCATTTTATTGTAATCTGCACACCGAACGCAGTCATTCCGACCAGTTTCGCCCTGTAATGAAATTTCATTGATTTTGTGTGAGTTTTTTCGTTCATGATGTATATTTATATTTGTACTTACATTAATAACGATAATGCCAAATATGCCGAAGGCAATCAAATACAATAACGACTTTGAAAACATGGTATATTGTGATCCAATTTATTTTTGGCAGAAACAAACTTGATATTAAATAAAAATGAAACTGTTTATAAAATGAAAGATGAAAAATTGCCTCCCAAATAATTTTTGATATCAAAGATATGACAGTGTTATCTTTATTGTTGTTTCTGATTTGCTTTTCATTATCTTATCATTTATTCATCTTATCGTATCATCTATATCTTATCATAAATCCTATCTCGGGAGGGTATATTGTCTAATATATATTCAACGTTTAAAATGTCACGTTTAATTTCGCTAGATGGCGATGATAACCAGACTATAGTGTAGAAAAGCCTTTTTTTGTTTATTTTTCTTCACTATGTTATAAACTTCGGGAAAATCTATAATTAATTAATGATCTCAGTATATTCTCACTACATTTTCGGACAAATGATGGAGTTGAACTTTTAAAAAAATGCTTATTTAGTCGGTATTTTTATAATACTCGTATATATATATGAATGTACGATTTAAAATCATTATATTCTGTACGTTTTAGATTGTTAGTTGAAAACAAAAAAAATTCATTTATTTTATATGGTCAAACCAACGGTTTTTGTAAAATTATTATATAAACTATTAGTATTATTAAAACTAAAATTTAAAAAAAAAACTATCAGACTATGGCATTACAAAATTGCAAACGTGCGTATTTTTTTTTTCTTCTCATTTTCATTTATGGCTAATCCTGCACCGCTTATGTTTTGTTTGTGAAGTAATGAAATTGTTCATTGCTTGTTCAGGAAATCCCGAATGCTCACATATTATCTGTTATTTACATTTTGCCTCTAAGACTAAATTAATTACTTTCTACAACAGAGACGATATCGTTTTGGCTTAATCCGGATGCACTTTCAATGAAATATTGGATGATATATCAATTTTCTAAAACTAAGCTGTTGTAGCTTTACAATAAGCCTGTGGCAATGTCAAGTTTAAATCATTAATTTAGTCTAGTGAAATCCCGTACCAAAAATCATTATTGTCGAATTTAACCATATTTGTTGAAATAAAAATCGCTGTTATTAGAAATGATTAGTTTACATAAAATTGCATTTAAATGACATGTAACATTTTCGCATTTCATATTAAGTTACTTTTACTTGAAATGATATTTAAATGCAGGATGTTATTTATATTTTAATTATATGCTGTATCAAACATGTTTTTTTTTTCTTTTTTTCAGACATTTCCAATTCAGTGCCATATGTCAGAGATAAGGCGCCAGAACGCTGTAGCTATATATAGAAGCGTTTTGGCGTATGCCATCTAATTAATGGGTTTTAGAAAATGCATCGATATGGATGCAAATTGAAAAGTTGAAGAGTTAAATGTTATTTGCATTTGCAAACGTATTCAAAAATCCCACAAACTCGTTCTAAAGATCACACTTGGGGTTTTCTGTCTTTTTCAATGTGCTTCAATTTTTCGTCTATGGTGATCGAATATATTTTGGAATGAAAGATTCTAACGAATAGTTATCAGATATCACTTCTGAGATTAGATGTGTTCTCAGCTTACAATTTCTCCTCATCCACAATGACATTTAATATCAACCAAATCCCCAGCCTTGATCCTAATATATTCTTATTCATTTTGTAATGGGATGCAGCATTCGAGTTATGAGCCTCTAGACAAGTAAGTCCAGTGTAAATCAGAAATATCGAAGTTTGATTAACCTGTTTCAACTATAGCGAAAGTTCTACTTGCATTCGAAATATCGATTATATATTATCTACGAAATGATGACATTTCGAGGCATGTCAGATAAAATGAAATTTCACTATACCTGATATGATGCTATTACATAAGCCTCGCATTAAGGGAATGTTTTACTATACACGTGATTTAATCCAATTTATTCAACCTTATATTCTGGGCTAACCAAATACTTTCTCTATACAATTCTTCACATTTTTTTTTATAAAACTAGGAAAACGGTTTCAGCTAAAATATGTTTTGCAAAGTTAGTTTTTATACAGAATATATGTTGGCTGTTAGTGAACAAAAATACATTTTTGAAAAAAAATTGTCTATTTTGGAAATTGTAGCTTTTAAATTCAATAATTCTGAGAAAAATTATTCGAAATATATACGCTTTCGGAAAAATATATTGTTATAGATTTCGTGATCTGAAATATGTGTTGTTGTACCGTAATTGTTATTTTTCAGATTCAGGTTGTATAAAGCAGTGATCAATCCAGCTGTGATGAATCCAATGGTAAATGTCCTCCGCAGTTATATTTCATTAAAATACTTTGCTAAATGGATTATTTACTTTTGAAAGCATATGATAGTTTAGTATTGATATAGCCATTGCTAATTGATATTTATATAGCGAATGGTCCGATTCCAGATATCATCTTTCTAGCTTTTATATATATATTGGGCGAAAAACCAATGTGTTTTCCTCGTATTCGATTGTCGTAAATAGTAAGATGTAAGTTAAGTATATCTCAAAAGCATGTGGACGTATTCGTTGCTTGTAATGTTATAGTTCTGGATTTAATAGCTGTAAATAACGAGTAATAGCTTTGAATGGCATGTATTGTCAAATCCACAGAACTGAGTGTTTTCTGGGAATTTAAAGCAAATCCGAGAGCCTTTAGTTGCTCACGGTTTTCTCTCTATATATTTTCCATTTTGTAATAAACACCTACTTATCTTTTCTTAAACCCATGTTGTGTGAATCGTAGTTTAGATATTGAAGATTCAGAGACAGTGAGACTTCCGAAGATACGGAAGTTTTAAAAGCAAACCTGTGTAGGGAGTTTAATTATTTCCTATCGATAAAGCAGAATACATGTATATTGATCCTAGGTCACAAAATAGGACAAAACCTACAGAAAATATTGATCTCGCGTGATCACGCATTTTTTGGTTTATATACGAGATATTCACGTGCAGTATATTGGTATACTTTTTAGTCTGAACACATTGTCATATTTAGCTGTAATATTTGGTTAATTATTTAAAATTTATGATGTATCAGATATTTTTCATTTTTTAAAAATTTATTTTCAGTGTAATTAATTTTCCTCCTGAATATTGTTTCAATGTCTTCTGTGTTCGCAACCACTTCTCCACAGAAGAAGCTGCAAACGGTAAGCATCTGATAAACTTTCGCAACTATTCTCAATAATTTAGATTTGAACATTTAGAAAACGCCCTTGATGAAAGCCTTTCGCAAATATCAGTAGAGCATTGATGAAATGAGGATGTTTAAGGTTTCATACATTGTGCATTGGGGTCCTAGCTAAACCCAAATAACATAAGTTTACACTATAAAACCCTAAACGTCCACATTTGATAAACGATCTGAATGCTGCTATGTGTTGACATGCTCTTGCCCATTATAAACTTCTTTTGTAATTTTGTTATTGCAGTCACCTTTTTCTAGAAGCCTTTCCACAACCAGATGGAAAAAGTACGGCATCAACAAATTCTACTTTATTGGGTAAGTGCACTTATATTTTATTCAATATGACGTCTTAAGAAATTCACGAAACATCTTGCATCACATAAATAATATATAAGTATTTACTGATTTGTTTATAAATAATTCAGAATGAAATTCCAAATGGTATGCTCGATTTGCTTTTCTGTTTTCAAAACCTGATTAAGTGCAGTTAAAATCGTGTCTCGTTTGGGACCAAGTTGAGAAGCACTGACGTAAAATTTTCCAGAATATTTACAAATTTGTCGTGACCTGTGTTTCAGGCAGCGACCATTAGCTGACGAATATTTTTGGGACCTCTTTATTCGAAACCTCTGGAAAATGTATTAATTTGTCTAATCTTCAATAGACGACCGCCCCGGAAGGAACATTAAATTGAGCACAACTGTTTGGGGATTGTCTGTATCGAATGAGCCTTGTGTAAATAATTGGTCTGTTATCAATCCGGGTCGAACTGTTTATTCTGCATTTAAAATGCATGTGGGTGAATAGAGAGATTGAGCCAGCCAACGCCTTAACGTTAACCTTGACGTTAGAGGCGAAAATGGAAGAACCACGCATGCGCACTCATGACGTTCAGTTAGTTCATTGGGTAGTTCAGTCCGTGGCTCCTCCATTCCCGCCTCTAACGTTAAGGTTTACGTTGAGGCGTTGGATAGCTCAACCTCTATTAACACGACTACTGTAAGACATGTGGCTACTTTGGGACAACGGGATTTTTCAGCCAGTTGGAGATCCACACTCTTCTGTCATATTGTGGTGACTTTCCAATATCCAAAATTCAGCATATTTAAAATCACGACCATTTAAATTATGGCACCTATTTTGTGTTTTTCGCTAATGTCCTCAAACTTTCATCTCTGGAGGGAAAGATATAGAGCCGTTAAAACAGGTCAATATAGTGAATGGACAGTTTTAGCATGCCAACGTCTTTACACTTACCTTAACCTAAATGGTGGGAAGGGAGGAGCCGCGTGGTTCTTCCTTTCCCGACTATTATATCCTTTCTGCCGTGATTCATTTGAATATCAAACATGTTTACGTAAAACTATAGGTTACGTTTGTCGAAAACCATACAGCGGGAGAAATTTGGGGGTTTCTGCAATTTTGATAAATTTCTCCTGAATTTTCTTATTATTTAGCTCGCAAAGTAGGGCTCATTTTCGGTTTGTAATTATTAAACACTTTTTTGAGATTCCGAAGTAATAAATCAATGTATAAATTAATGTTTAAATTAAGTTCGGTTCTAAGTGTTCTACTCGCTATAGCTGACTCATTATCAATGGTGCTTGAGAGTCAAGGCGTGATAAGTTTAAATAATCAGCTGATTCGTTATACCAAGTTGTATTTGCTATTAAATTTAAAATCTCTCTTGCGCTTTCAATTATTTAAATTAACTTTAATTATGACCAAGTTAGAACGCGCTTTTAAGTTTTCATCAAATACGTTTAAATCAAATATGACATTTAATTGGTTTATTAATAATATAGTTGGATCGTTTACGATGAAGCTCTGTTCAAATTAAAGGCCATTAATTGAAATATTTAGTAACATGAGCATTCATTACCATTTGGATTATGTTGATTTAGATGTTGAGTGCTTTTATCTATTAAGCTTTTAAATATCTTAACATTTTTAAAATTTTACATGAAAATATACAGTTAGTTAAATTGCCAAAAAAGTTTATTTGTTAAGTTGCAAACTGTTCATATAGTATTTCTTTACTTGCATGTAAAATGACGCAAGAGTCTTAACGATATAATGCTATTTGGCGTACTGATGAAACGAGTGGCATCAATAGGGGCATACATATTTAAAAGGCACCTTTAGTCTGTTCTCAAGGGTTGTTCAGCTAATTAATAGACAGTTTTCTAACTGTTCAAATAACTACATTGTGAGCTTTTGTTTAAAAATTGGCGCCTTTTTTTTTCAAGTGCATCACTGATTGGTTAAAAAGTGACGATACTGTCATGCTGTATTGGGAATTTTAATTTCCAACTACTACATGAATGGTAGAACCTGGAGAGTTATGCAACATTTCAGTTGCCAGCCTATTGTAAGTATTCTAGATGTAACGCTAGATGTTTGTTTAAAGTTATATTCATTATCAAAACTTTATAGGAATTTGAAAGCTGTGCTTACATTTTTAGAAACTCTGCTTTTAGGAAGGAATTTGCGGGTAATTATTTAGTAGTAACGCGAAATAAGGATAACTAACGATAATTAAAACATCTTTTAAAACTGCTTATTTATAAAAGGTTTCCATTATTGGAAACATTGCTAGCATTCCAAACATGTCCTCGGCGCTTACAAAGGAATTGCGATTTCTTTTGAACAGGGATCTTAGACGAAAAGCCACTGTAAGAAAATTAAAAATATTTTAATCATGTCTTAATTCTTAATTTGGCATGTTTCTACCTGTTCTCTCGTTTTTAATTAAAGATGTAATAAAAAAAAATTGTGGGAGTTTTAATGATGCTATCGTTAGGTTTAAATGGCGCTGTTTACTTGTAGGAATTTCAGATTTCCCCCCCTAATAGAGAGTTTGAGCCCCAGCCAACGCCTTTTCGTTAAGGTTAACGTTAACATGTACAAATTACGCTAATTTGACGATGCTCTACAAGTTGCTGATTGGGTTTTTTTTCATATATTTAACTGCTAAAATTTTAATATTTTAATATCACACAGACGTGAAATTTGCTTGTTTTCTGCAATCCTGAACTGTTGTTTCTTCTTCAAATTGGAAATTTATCTATAAATGTTGCCATATTGAAGATATTCGATGGTTACTGAATTATTTTTTACTAAGTATGTTGTCTTTTCAGTCTATGTTTGCTTTCTTATTGCCATGTGTCTCCAGCCGTGGAATGTTAATACTGAAAGTAAATAAAAAGTAAGTAAATAATTCTAAAAGTAAATATTTTTATAGAAATGTTAGAGTAAATTTTGTTGTGAAGCTAACGTTCTTCAGAAATTGGTTCAAAATCTAATATATAGGTATCTGCACTTTGAAGTCTGTGTGGGTGGTGTCTTTATGTTGATTTCAATCTAGTTTCAGATTTGATATAAGTAAGCTCCTGATAACGATAGCAATTCAGGTTGAGCTGACAAATTACGATTACAGTATACTGTATACATGTGCATACATTTTCGGAGCGTTTCCCTTATGTTCTTCAAAATTATGAAGTTCTTTGGACTAATTTTTAGAGAATGTTTCCAAAATGTTTGTAAAATTATTTCTTTTATTTTTTTATCTAATGTAAAATGAAACTGAATAACAGAATAATATTTGTTCATAAACTGGACACTTAGACACTGAAAAATTAAAGTGCATTATGCTTTAAGTTATTTCCCATCATTTTATAAGCACAATCTCAGTTTTAAAAGAACATTATTTCTGATGCATGAGGCTTGTGTAATCTCACTTTTGTTATTGAAATGCTTTTGTTGATAATGGTAATAACTTTTATTCACACAGTGAGTCATGAATGCGACTATGACGTATTCCATTCGGAAAATTAGATGTCCTCAAATCGTTGAAAAATACAACATAACAATGAAATTGAGAAGCAGATGAATATCTATGTGTCGATCATTCTGCTAATCAAAAAAACTTTTTTTCTTAATCCGAGGTCCGGAAATTACTAATTTACACGATTATTTTATAAGTCCTCTTCAAATAATGCCCTAGCATTTTTATGAGAAATTTGTGAATTATTTTCAGTAGTTAAAAAAAATTAAAGCAATGGGAAACGTGGGGCACACTGGCAGACAAGAACATGTGGGAGCATAAGTGTATCAGCAGTAATCGTTTACAAATCCAGGTTTTGATTTGCCCAATGAACATATTGGTTATTAAACGAAAATTAATTTCTTAGGTAGCATTGCCGCAAACCCTTTCTGGTTGACAATAATGTGCCATATGAATTTGTTGGTCTAGTGCATAACATTGCGGCTTAATTTAATCGTCTCTCAGCAATAAAACTACACACTTGTACATATGTCGTGTGCTGTAGACCGTTAAATTTTAATGAAATTTACACAATTTTTGATAGCAAGTGGAGGTAATTGTCTAGTCTTCTTCAGATCCATGGTTGTGTTGCCTAAACAAGAACTATTCACTCGCAAAATTTCAAAGTTGGTCCAAATTCGAAAAGTTACGTTCGTGCAATTATTGTATTTAGTCAATTTAGCCCACATTTAAAAAAACATCAGCTAATTTTAACTGCTATGTTGCATTGGGCGGCTAAACATTGTAATTACAGTTCCAATATATATGTACATACTTTCTGAGTTGTGTTGTCAGTTCAGACTATTCAGTCGTGTGTGATGGTGTTTTAGAACATAAATTTAAGACAGTGTCATTGATTTTTTGAAATGGTTCTTATGCATTGTCCAAAATTCGTAACATTTCTGTTATTAGCCAAAAGCCTTGTACACAATTACGTGTTTATCATGTTCACAGCAACAATTTATTTAATAGTAATATAGATTTAAAATGCTTATTATACGTATATTAATAACACAGAAGCGCATTTCATGTAAGCAAATAGATTGTCTTCGTAATGACTAGTATAAGGAGTACGGTTTTGCTAATTAATATTTTTCCGGTTTAGCATCTTCACGGAAGCGTATGATAGCATTTAATTTTCAACATGACCGCTTCCTTTTAAGACCCATCTATAATCAGCAAATCTAGCCTAGATCTAATCTAGCAGCAAATGAAGAAAAATAAACATTGCGTCCCATGCTCAAGGTGCAATAAGTAGAAATGTGATACTATATATAATAAAGATTGAAATAAATGTACACTGTATATGATAGAGAGTTTTAGCCAGCCACGTTAAACGATGACGAGATTCACAGCACTGTCAAAAAACAACCCTGGTGGCTGGAATGTGAAGGACTAGTCCTTCAATGCATGACATTCAAATGCCATTCCAGGATTTTTGATAGTGCTGTCAAACTCGTCATCGTTTAACGTGGCTGGCTAAAACTCTATCATATAAACTTTTCTGGTTAGGTTTGGCTGAATTCTGCATTAATGATAATCCCGATATATCAGATTTTCGTTTAAATGTTTGAAAAAAAAAATCGAGCTAGATATATACGAATCTAACAAGTTCTGGAACTTTAGTACATTGCCCATTATCTTAAAATTGCTTAATTGATATATTGAAAGCAGCAGTTGCCTGTCAGTTTGCTTTATGCATTTGCGCCACTGACTTCAACTAAGATAACAATTACATGTAATTAATGATGTGCTCTTTTTAAATCTGTGCAGCTTAGCTTAAATGGATTATAATCGAGGTTCTTATCCTTAGATTATACAGATTCAGAAATGTAGGTTTTTGATGCTAAATTATAAGTTTATGTAACTAGGTTTTTGACTTGTAAGCCAAATGAGCTCGAAATCACATCTCCGTAACTGTGTTTTGCCCATTGTATGGATATATGACATAACCATAAAATTAATCCAGACTAAATGATACTATTGTCAATGACGTTTAAGCTTTGCTACTTAAAGTATCACCTTTAAAGCCCACATATTCAGTTTTAATCGTGCTGTTTTAAATGAAATACTTAGTTTGATTCGTCACAATATATTTTTAAAATGTTAGTTTGCCACTGAAAATAATTTGATATAACTTAATTTTTAGATTGATTTCTAACAGTTTGTTTAAACAATTCTTCTTGTAATTTAGGAAAAGTAACCGCCATGGACGATGATATTGGGAAAATATTATCTTTGCTAAAAACTCACGGGCTCTACAATAACTCAACTATACTTTTCTCTTCAGATGTAAGTATAGAATTTCTTTAGTTCATGCTTGTTTATCATTCTAGATTCTGTCACTTCTAAATGTAAGTTCTGTATTCAATAGAATGACGCACATCCGCAATCCGCAGGGAATAACTTTCCATTGAGAGGATCAAAAGGCACCTTGTTCGAAGGGGGTACCAGGGTTCCCGGTTTCATTTATAGCCCTTTACTTAAAAAGAAAGGATTCACTTACGATGGGTAAGTGACAATACAATTTCAGGAATGTATTGAATTTGTTTGACAAATTTTGGGACACTATTTTGAATGTGGCAGACTGAGCTGTACGCAACTGTTTTATTGCTGCAATCTGTATTTCGGTTTTTCACGTTATTTTTAAAGTTTCAAAACTTGGGCTCTGGGGCAATTGTGTGCATCTCAAAATTCGCCAGTTTTGAATCAAAATAACGAAATTAATATTTCAAAAACAAGAAATCTGAAATATATTTTTATAATAGAATGATGCACTCTGTGGATTGATTTTCTACTATGATTGGAATGGCCGGAGGAAAACCGGGTTAGTCTAAAACTGTTATTTAGCAACATTTTTGCATTGCTAAAATCGTTTTAATGAGGCAATTAATTTACGAATAGACGATGCAAATGTGAATGGAATTGACATGTGGGAAGCCATTCAGAACGACTTGGATTCTCCAAGAAAGGAATTGGTCTATAATTTGGATAACTACTATATCGGCAAATTGAATGCTGCCTTGAGGTGAGTGTTTCGAAATATTTCGTATACAAAAACCAGATTTTTAAATACGTGACGAATTAATAGAGAGTTTGAGCCATCCAACGCGGGTAACAGCGCGGGAAGTCCGGAATGTCATTGGAATGCTATGCTAAGCATAGGGTATCCTTGACATTCCAGTCCGCCTGCGCCGTTTTTCGTTATCTTTACCTTTACCGTTTCATTAACGTTGGATGGCTCAAACTCTCTACCCATCCGGGCTTCCCTTGCTGTTTCTCGTTGTCGTTGTCGTTGCCGTTATCGTTTCGTTAACGTTGCCGTTATCGTTTCGTTAACGTTGCCGTTATCGTTTCGTTAACGTTGGATGGCTCAAACTCACTGTTATCATGTAAAGTGGACTTTAAGCTGCACGTGAGTTCAAATTCTATAGTATTAATTGATACATTTCAGGATGTAATTATCTAATTTTTTAAATTTCTTAATGCCTTATAGAATTGGTCGCTGGAAATTGATTGTTGGAGAGGCAGGAACTCCGGATAATTGGGTGCCTCCAGAAAATGTTACCGGCAATTTTCGTGATGATTTGGCCGAAGTTTATCTTCAGCTAGGCGTCACCAATTCCACACAAATGCGTCTGTTTGACGTTGAAAGTAAGTAAATATAGCTATAGAGAGTTTGAGCCATCCAACGCTAACGAAACGATAACGTTAACGAGAAACAGCACGGGCGGTATGGAATGGCATTGGAACGCCATGTTTCACATAGGGTAGTCCTTGACATTCCGGGCCGCAAGCGCTGTTTCTCGTTATCGTTTCGTTGACGTTGGCTGGCTCAAATTCTCTATTAGAGAGTTTGAGCCAGCCAACGCTAACGAAACGATAACGATAACGTTAACGAGAAACAGTGCGGGAAGTCGGGAATGTCATTGGAATGCCATGCTTCGCATAGGGTAGTCCTTGACATTCCAGTCCGCCAGCACTGTTTCTCGTTATCGTTACCGTTATTGTTTCGTTAACGTTGGATGGCTCAAACTCTCTATTGATGAAATTAGCGTTAACCATTTGAAAAGCTGACAACAAGTTTTCAATTAATATACAAATAATCACAATATGAACCGAGTTTTAAATAAAAATTGCTCTTTGCACCGCGAGCACAGATATTTAAATTAAGCATTATGCAAATGTATGGAAATATTTGTACAGGTGACCCCTTCGAGACGACAGACTTAAGCGAGACAAGGCCAGGCATCGTGCGACAACTAAGGCAACGCTTGAGTTATTACGAAAAGCAAAGTGTTAAATCTTTTACGGCCCTCACGACCCTGCCGGAGACCCGAAGAAAACTGGAGGGGCGTTTGTACCCGGATGGTGTACCGCAGTAAACGATCCCTCTGAATTTCATCCGGAAATGTAAGTGTCACCACCTGGGTGGTTTTGTTTTTATTTCAGAACACGTAGTATGTAACTAGAGTATTTTCCAACTCTGGAAGGCGATTGTTTTAACGAAATTTGGTTGATAAACGTGGTTGTTGTATGGTTGTTACCTTGCATGTATTTTATCTACAGTACAAGCGAACATTGAGTTATGTATGTACGTATTTCTTTTTTTTTAAAAATAAGCCTGGAGTTTAAAACAAAAACTGAATTTAAAAGAAACTGTGGTTTTCTTTAAAACTGTATAGTAAATGTATATCATATTCATATACAGTATATACATGCCACTTATAATCTAAGTTAGCCCCTTGAAACTTTCCAATATTAATTTATTTACACTTGGTATCTATTGTATACCAACGTATGGTATTTATTCCTTCAAAATTCTATTTGTTTCTCATACAAATTAAATGATAGCCATGTGGGTGGTATAGTTGTGGGTGGTTTGGGTCCCCATTGCTTCATGGCAACCAATAGAGATTAGAGTTTGAGCCTGCCAACGTCTTAACGTTAACCTTAACGTTAAAGGCGGGATGGGAAGAACCACGCATGCGCACTCACGACGTTCAGTTAGTTCAGTTAGGCTCCCTTCCCGCCTCTAACGTTAAGGTTAACGTTAAGGCGCTGGCTGGCTCAATCTCTCTATTTTTAGATTTTAACCGATATCTTTCCAATGACGACTTTGGCATCTTATAAATTTAGACATGGATTTAATCAACGACGTGACTACCCTTAACTGTTCTTTAGGAGCGTTGATTATCCATCAAAATGTTTATTTTCTAGTATAGTGAATTGGTGCTTTTCATAATTTTGATGTTTCGAATGCCCAAATTTGTTTGTTTGGTTATTTAAAACGTTGATTTCAGCGATGAATTTGGAGCAGAGTTACTGTATTTGCTCCAGAAGACTCTGTTTTTTTATTACCAGGTGCTGTATCATGGACTTTGTACAGATTCGTTACTATCGAAATGCTAATTTTCAAACTGCTTCAATAATTTAGTGTATTCTTCTCCATCTCTTTTGTAATGCGGAACCTTGAACACAGGCCAATATCTTCGTTTCACATACGGAGAAGCGATGAATTGGTGCTACTCGTTTCAAAACGAAACGTTGGCATTTTTGTGCTAATAAGTCGCTACTTAGTTTCCTCGCAGACCTGATCGGGAACTGACAAATATTCTTGCGACTCGCGATTGTGAAACGACATGGAGCTTACTAGTCTCATGTTCTGCATCTCTCTCCATATTTTATTTATTTACGGAAGTCGTAAGTCCATTCTCATTCATTTGCTGAATTTTAACTTTCTCCCAGAAATTCATGATGTTCTGATAATAAGCTATAACCACCCTTATTAATATTATCATATCTATACTGTATGCTATAGGTGTCCAAAATGTCATTTAAAAACTAATTTACAATTTTAATGAGGTGAATATTAATTTTATTTTGTATGTAGTCAGTTTCCCAAACTTAACAAGGAGTTAGTGATGATAACATTTGTTCGGTAAATCAGTAAAAATCAAGTAACATCATGTAAACTTGAAACAGTATGCCTTTGTTACACGTAACATGATATAAAAAATACTTCCAATTAAGTTAAATGTAGCGTTATTGGCCAATTTTTGATGTTAGTTATCTAAAAATTAACATTTGATGTGTGCTGTTTTGTAAACCATTTGTAAAACAGATCTTTAATTTAATATCTTGCTAGCAAGGTTAATTTCCCGTTATTTCTAATCCATACCTGTGCTTGATCTCTCGTGTTTATAATATCCATTGTTGCCTTGATAGTATGCATTGTTACGAATTAGTTTAGATTATACAGATTACACCACGACTTATTTTTATTCGGTAGCGAGAAATGCATGATTAACTGGTCATTGTTGCAGTTCTCAGATTCGCCAAATCTTAATTCGCTAATTTCATTATTTTTAGCACTCGTAAACAACTGTGCAGATGATGGTAAATCTGAGGAAAAGCCAAGAAATCAACCGAATATCATATTTATGCTGGCTGATGATATGGGTATGTTGTTTCCTATTTTATATTTTCCTATTATATATCAGTTTTTCAGTCTGACAGTACATCCTTGAGGCTTAGTTGTAAGTGTAGAAATAATTGTGTATATTTATGGATACGTTATGTGTGCCAATTTTAAAGTGCTGAGGAGTTTTATGCTTTTGTACAAATGTACGAGCATTTGTGGTGATTAAGGCAATCACGAATACCATTTATACTATATATATATATATATATATTAAAAAATGCCCTTACAATATTCTCATTAAATTTTTAATGACTGATATTTAGTAGTTATTACAATACATTAGGTTCTGTCACGCGAGAGCTGGTAACGCCAGCTGGAAAACTTGTTTGTGTGCCATTATGAAAATAAAAAGGACTTCTCAAAAATTGATTTAGAAATTAACTACATTCGATCCCTGCCCTATGCTTTCAGACAATTTCTGTAGGAATTTTGGGGACAGTCTGTTTAAATGGCTTCTAAACAGCGTCTCCTGCAGATGTCACAAGCCATTGCATGAAGGAACCTGTTGAATACGATCAAAGAGGGCCTCTTTGATCGTATTCAACAGGTTCCAACAGGAACCTCTTAAAACAAATGATTATTTTTTTGCAAGACTAAGTTGGATAATTTAATTTGTCACTTGTTACGGCACCTATTATATCAGTCTGATATATGTGCAAACTAATGAAACTCATTTTGTATTCACGTGTGCAAATGGTCTTGTCCAGACATTAACATTTTATGTTTATCGAGCCCTTATATAATTAACAATTGGCAAGTTTCGCAACGATATGAATAGTTGAACTGGTAACTTGCCAGTCAGTTCTTGCCTTGCAAAATCTCTATTCCGTGAATAATACAAACTAAGCTATTCAAAGCTATAAGTTTTGTTTTTTTCAATGCCGCCAATCAACGTTTCTATTATGAAGATGACGATTCCAAGAATTATATTGCAGATTTTTTAAATAATCTTATAATTTCCTCTACTTCATAACATCTAAATTAATGCCACCAGATATATAAGATTATCCCTCATTAAACTACTAAACAAGATACATTTTTACACAATTTACTTGGAAAGTTCCATAAAAACTACCCTCATTCTTTACTTTCCATCACACTAAAGTGTAATTTTGAATGTAAATTTAAAGTTTAATTCCCTAATTTTTACTCAATATATAATAGTGTATAACATTTTTCTCTTCATAATTAACGAGTCGTATATCTGATGTTCCTTCTTATAAAACTTTCCCGTGGATTTTTTCTTTCAGGGTGGAATGATATCGGGTTCACAAATCCCGACATTTTAAGTCCAAATCTTGACCACTTGGCTACTGAGGGAATTTTCCTGAATCATTCATACATGCATCCAGCTTGCGCACCGTACGTATATATTATAATTTTAGAGCATAATTTTGGTTTCAGAAGTAATTATTACTACAATAAAGTTAATCTCCCACCATGGTAACTATAATTTTTGGGAAAAGTTCACTTTTCGCTTTACTTATTCAAAAATGACGGAATATATTTAGTTCTGTTCAATTTTTTTTTTAAACTAAACAATTACATCCCCAGTTCAATGATTGCAGAGTAAGTCAATTGGTATCTAATCTGGTTTATATAAAGGTCCAGATCCTCGCTCTTAACAGGCTATTATGCTTTTCGCAACGGACTGCAACATGCTGTTATTCACGGTACCATGCCAACAGGGCTTTCACTGAAATTTCCTCTCGTATCTGACAAGTTAAAAGCTCTGGGATATGCCACACACGTGGTGGGCAAGTAAGTTTAGCCGAAATATGTATATTTGAATATCTTACCTTCTTATTGAAAAGTATTTGCTAGATTTTCTTAAAACTTAGGTTAATAGAAAACTGTTCCATATAATAAACTAAAATTTGGTTTAAAATTTCATGTTATTGAACAACTGATAATCTGGAATGATATTTATCTTTTATTCATAAATAAGATGGAGCATGGGCTTTTGCGACTGGAAATACACGCCCTTGTATCGAGGGTTTGACTCATTTTTTGGAATGTATCAACCTACAGCTCGTTATTACAACCACACCAGCTGGGTTAAAGGTGTGTTTTAGTGTTTTATCCAAAATTGTTTTATTCGATCTATAAGTTACCTACAAAATTGTTTTTAAAACTTAGATGATGACAATGAGATGGCTTATGATCTACACAACAACACTCGTGTTGCTTTGGAGTACAATGGTATTCACTCCTCGGTAAGTACATAATTTACATACGTTTGAAGTAGTATGTTGCACTTCTGTTGTATGTAGGCCCCATACAATGTTATGTCATGTTCCGTAAGTTTGGATAATTAGACTAACATTGTGTTTTCATACTACAGATTCCTTTTGTTCAGCGTGCCCAAGAAGTCATTGAATCTCACGATAAATCTCGTCCTTTATTTTTGTTTCTATCATTTCAATATGTCCACGTACCACATGAAGTAAGTTCCTTGCTAAACGTAATTGTCGCAAATATCAGTTTTTTAGATGGTGACTTTGATATTTTTTTTAGATTTTTTAGATTTATATCTGAACAATCCTATTTATTAATCTTTTATTTAAGATATGAACGTTAATTCTTAAATATTTATTTATCGAGGTAGAAGGCCACTAGTTCTACAATTGGCACTTCAACTTCCAGCAATTAACAAGTTTTATTTGATGGTGCTAATTAAGTTTTTAATTGTTTCGATCAAGGTGCCACAAAAATACGTAGATTTATACGAGGCGAGCGGCGTTAAAAATCCCAATCGCAGAGTATTCAGCGGTAAGTGAAAGTTTTGTTTTAAAAAAGGCTTGACGAATCAACTTTCAAGAAGGTAAATTTTCCCCATTGTAATGTTAGTTTATTAATAAAGGAAATGATTGAAGAATATAATTGATTCTGAAACTGGTATATTCGCTATCAGACCTCTAGAGTTGGAAATTTGTCAAGGTCGCATAATTGCTACTCCTTATTTTAAAAGTAGGAACGGTTAGTTAGCGGTTGTAAAATACCTGTGCGTTACATCATAATTTTATGAGGATAGCGATTAATGCAATTAGTGAGGGGCTGTTATTGAATCAGTACAGTTGTACCTGGCTTAAGCGGATTTTGAAACGATGTTCTCGACGTCAAATTTCATGCGGGTCATTAAATCTCCGCTTCTGTGTTAAGGCCATTGTATGGATATTTTCGAGTCATAAAGTTAACCAAGTGCAACTAAAATACGAAATGAAGTATAAAAATGAATCACTTTTCAAGTCCACTCTAGGTAATTATTCATTTCAATCGTTTGTTTGTTTGTTTGTTGATTTTCAACGTTGGCCCATTTCGATTTTAATCGTGCTGTGTAGAATTGAAATAATTTCATTTTCGATTAACCACAATGGTATTTATAATTTTTAACTGAAGTTTATCGAAAATTTTGACCTTAATTTGTAGGATGTCGCTGGAGTTTTTGACGATTTAAACATTGTCTAACCAATATTTGTTGGTATTTAGGAATGGTTTCTGCCATGGACGATGATATTGGGAAGATATTATCTTTACTAAAAACTCATGAGCTCTACGATAATTCAATTATCCTTTTCTCCTCAGATGTAAGCATCCAATTCATTAAATTTATGCTTACTCGCCACT
>JAUJYV010001117.1:0-21743 GCA_033995625.1 Ophyiulus pilosus
TGAAGTCAAAATGTTAATCACAAAAGTTCATGCGACTGACCGAGATTTGGGTAGTGTATTGAAATTGTGTTTTTCAAGATACCACTTTTTAAAATATGTTACTAATGCTAAATATTTGCCACTCTTCACTAGGGCTGAACCGCAAGGTGCGTTATAGTTTTGTGGACTCTGCAAATGGCAATTTCGTAATCGATGAAATGAGCGGGATCATAACCTTGGCTAAACCCTTGGATCGAGAAGAGAGATCGATGTTCAACCTAACTGTCAGAGTTACGGATATGGGAACACCCCAGCTGTCTTCATTGGCAAACGTCTTGGTCATAGTGCTGGATATTAATGACAATCCTCCCGAGTTTGCGAGTAAATTTTATTACGCAGTAATGCAGGAGAGTGCTCGTTTGGGAACTGTCGTCGTGCGGGTTCTTGCAACTAGCAAAGACAGTGGAGTGAACGCCGAAATATCTTATACCATTGCAGCGGGAAATGAGCATGGGATGTTTACCATACATCCAAAAACTGGTAAGTCATAATTGAATTTATGTGATGAAAATCTCCATGCAATTCATGCAAACAACTAGTTTATTGCCTTCATATATAGTTCCAAATTATAGCTTATGTTTGAGAAGGCCATAATTTAATATTATTGCCCAGAATAGTCATAAAAAATCACCAAAAAAACTTTTTCTATGTACAGCAAGCCTTTTGAAACCGAAGAAATGAAATTGAATATTATAGTAATATCACCGTTAGGATTACACAAAATCCTTCGTTTTACACATAGGCTATTTGATAGAAAGGGATTTTCGATTTAACAGTAATTCCACTTTTCCGGAAAGTTTACGCTAAATGCATGCTATTTTTACTTTCTTTAAAAATTTAAGATCGGGGCTTTTAATACTTATGTTTAATTAATTTGCGAAAAATCACTACTTTTTCGTTTTAGGTGTTATTAGTGTTCAAAAAATGTTGGACTACGAACAGTCAAGAAGCTACATACTTACCATTCAGGCAAACGATGGTGGGACTCCATCTCTAAGCAATACTGCAGTTGTGAATGTGTCCATTGCAGACTCCAATGATAACGCTCCCATATTTGAACAAGTGACATACTATGCCACAGTGAGGGAAGATGCTGCAATTGGGGATCGAGTTCTTTGGGTAAATGTTGTCAATGTTGTTTTTAATTTTCAAATGCTTGAAAACTAGATAAAAACAAATTATTTCGTTTTTTTTAGGTTTTTGCAACTGATGCCGATGGTCCCACAAATAATAACATATCCTATTACATCGCTCGTGGGGACCCAAAGACACAGTTTAAAATGGACAGATTCAGTGGTTATATGACTATTTCATCTTCATTAGATAGGGAAACTGTAAGCACATCGAGTTACTTATCTGAAGTTGTAAAACTACATATATACTGAAGCACAATGCATGCTGATTGACAATGTTTATTTTTTATTTATTTTTAATAGACTGCAAATTATACTATTGAAGTTAAAGCAATGGACAGTGGTTCACCTGCTTTATTCAGCTACGTTTCTGTAAATATTGCAGTCACGGACGCCAATGATAATCCACCAAGTTTCTCATTGGCTAACCATACTGGAATCGTACAAGTGAGTTGGCATTGAATTGCACACTCATACCAGAGTTGATCCCAGTGTGGATCAGTTTGGGGTTCTAAAATTTGACACTTTGTCAATTACATTATTTCTTTATATTTAATGACATTTTCATCATTTTTAGGAGGATAGACCAGAAGGCTTTACAATTTTGAAATTCATTGTAAGTGATCCCGACACGCGTGAAAATGGACCACCTTTCAAGTACGAAATCAGACGTGGTAACGAGGGCCGTGAATTTCGAGTAATGGATGACGGGACCTTGAGAACGGCAACCAAGTTCAATCACAAGGCCAAGAGCGTGTACGTGCTTCAGGTGCGGGTGTACGACAATGGGAAGCCCACTTTATTTTCGGACACTTGGGTGAGCATAGAGGTGATCGAAGAGTCACGGTTTGCACCAGCAATAAAATCCTTGGAAGTGAGCGTAAATTCATACTTGGACGAATTTCCCGGCGGCATCATCGGACGTGTCAAGGCTTCTGATCGCGATCCCTATGATATACTCGTTTACGGCATTATCAATCACCGTGACCTTTTTGATATTGATGAAGAAGACGGCACAATCAATGCTTTACCAGGTCTCGATGTCGGTGTTTACCATCTCAACGTCAGTGTTAAGGATGGAAAATTCGTTTCCTACAGCAGTGTGAAAATCAACGTTAATCTTATAACAGATGAAATGCTGTTAAATGCTGTCATAATACGCTTGGAAGATGTCACGCCGGAAGATTTTATACTCAATTACCACAAAGACTTCTTAAAAGCAATACGAACCGTGCTTTCTATCCGCCCAAAAGATGTAGAAATTTTGAGCATCCAATCTACACTTCAGGGTGGCGGTCGTACCAAGCGCCAATCCAAGCCAGATTTGGATGTGATGTTTTCGGTGCATCGTTCCAGAACACGACTTTATACAGCTGATACTTTACGTAAAACAATCCTGGAAAACAAAAATAAGATTGAAATCGCAACTAAGCTGAAGGTTTGATCATTTTATATTTAATCATAAAGAAATTAATTTCGAATTATCCCACACATTTTCAGTTTGCTTGAGGGACTTTTTAACTTTTTATTTTAGATTGTTGGTGTCATGGACAGTCTTTGTACTCCTACTCTTTGCAACCATGGCGAATGTAAATCACGTTTGACGTTTGATGATAAAATGGTTGTGATCGTTACTACGGACACAGCCAGTTATGTTTCGCCTCAACATCATCATCGCTTGGAGTGCCAATGCGATGAAGGTTATGGAGGTGATGGAAAATTGCATTTGTAGTCAATTAGCCATAATTTAAAAATAAATTTGTAATGATGTATACTCATTATTGTTTACAATTTTAGGAAAATTTTGTGATTCTGTTGTGAATGCCTGTGCTCATGCTCAATGCCAAGTGTACAAAACATGTATTCCGGACCTCACATTAAGCGGCTATTCATGTCAGTGCCCACCTGGGAAAAGTGGACCTCGTTGTTCGGATAATATAAGTAAATGCATTGAAGATGATTGTTACAAAGGTAAAAAAATATAATCTTATCATTTGCATTTGTTGAGCTAGTCCGATGCTCGCTTGAATATACTAACTCCCCTTTTCGTGTCTTGCAGCAAAGAACCCAATGTCCTTTGGAGGCAAGAGTTATGCGGCATATACATTGGTGAATACCATGGATCGACACTTTGTACTGACGTTGAAGTTAAGAACTTTACAACCGCGAAGTTGTTTGATGTATTCTGCTGGAAAGATTGATTATAGTATTTTAGAGGTAAATATATTTAATGTTTATTATGCATATTGTCATTAACTTCTTACAAAATTTAAAATATTCAAAAGCTGTTTAATTACAAATCGTAGATACAACTGTGAGGAAATTAATGGGTTTTTTATTATTCCCACCAGGTTGTGAATGGATTTGTCCAGTACCGCTTTGATTGCGGAAGTGGAGTAGGACAAGTTCGTGTGGATCAAGTTAAAATTAATGATGACAGTTGGCATGAAATCAGCCTGACGCGCCAGGGAAGCACTGCTGAGCTGATCATCGATAACAAGCACCGCGCTCAAGGTGGCGCTCCAGGGTTCAATGTTGTCCTAAACGTCGAGACTAACGACGTGTATTTTGGTGCCGAGGTACAACCTCACCATGCTCATGGCTACGAAGATATCCGCATGGGATTCATAGGATGCTTGGATGATATCAGGGTGGACAGCATCGAAATGCCATTGCACGAAGGTGGCACAAACGCCATTGCATCCCATAAGCGTTTTGCCAATGTTGAATACCAATGCCTGGCCACCATTAATCCTGGAATTTGCGGAAGCCAGCCATGCTTAAATGGAGGTACTTGCAAAGAGAAGTCGAACACGTATAGTTGTCATTGCCCACCTCGGTTCACGGGTGACACTTGCGAAGTGGACACCAACCCTTGTGCCTCAGAGCGTTGCTTAAACGGAGGCACATGCTCAAACCGTCCAAATGATTTTGTTTGCAATTGCCCTAGCGGATTAACGGGAAAACGATGCGAGTTTGGCCTCCATTGCAATCCAAATCCTTGCCAAAATGGAGGAATGTGCGAGGAATCTCAGCTCAGGCCTATTTGTAAATGCCGAGGGTACACGGGAGAGACCTGCACCTACGATATCGACGAATGCAACAAGAATCCTTGCCATAACGGTGCCATGTGTTTCAACATGCCAGGCTCTTTTCGGTGCCAATGCCTGCCAAACACAACGGGAAACTTGTGCGAATCAACGATCAACGGCTCGTCCATTATTTCAACAGGAACTGGCATCAGCTTCGAAGAGACTTTGGGCATCGTTATGACTGTGATCGGCATTTTTCTTTTGGCTATTATTTTTATTTTGGTACGCAAGTGTCGTTTAAAAAGGGCGCGCCAAAGACAGAACAACGCCATCGCGCTAGAAGCGCAGAAGGATTTGGTGCTGAAGAATAAAACTCAGGATGATATCAAGCGCACTAGCAAAGTTAGCAACTTGGAGGCCTACACAGGCGGTCACCACCATCCTCATGTGCCTCCTCGTCCACTGTCGTATACCCCGAGCAACCATGACTCTTACACCAGTGCTCTCAATAACTATGAAACTGTGCGCTCCTATGGCAGCGCCGGCGATGACCTGGAAAATATCAATCGCTATAGCAACGAATTCTTGCAAACCATCAACAAGACTGCTAGCGTTCCTCCCAGCCTCCCTCCACCGCCACCTTCAAACTCTCCTTCTGATTCAGACTCCTTGCACAAGCCAAGCTGGAGTTTGGACAATAATTTGAAGGACAACTATTGTGAGCCCAAAATTCAAAATGGTTAGTATAAAATCAATTTTTTGCAGTTTCTCAACTGAATTATTGTTAGAGAGTTCCAAGAAAGATCAAAGACATCTTTAAAACGTATCAGCAAAAGACTAATTTGAGTTAAACCTTATACTTTTTATATAAACTAAATTTCAGATTTTGTGTTAGCATTGCTGATAGATAACATTTGGAAAAAAAATCCTTGTTATTATAATTTTGCATTTAAGGAGTAACATTTTGCCTCAAACTTCATTACATCAAAATTCTAGCTGGTAGCATTTTATAAGATATTTTAAATAAAACTAAAACTTAATAAAAAACTGAGATAACATAATTTTTAATCTTTGTTAATGAAACAGTCTGGGTTCTGATGCTAATTGTTTTTATAGATATGAAATATCATGTTGGCCTTCATGAAGTTACCCTTCCACCTGCGGAAAATTTCCGTGACCCTACTGGAGTGCCTTCTGTATCTGTTGTGCCTTCCATCGATGAAGACTTGCCAGGTAAAATGCAGTAGATTTTACAGTCTTTCGGAGATGTTTATTTAGTGTAATCTCTTATCCAAATACAGAAAATGATTTGCTATGTATTACACATAATTTATATCACTTGGATTATTTCTTGTTAAATTTTGGTGGCTGAGTACTTCAGGCAGGTGATCATTCGTAAATTTGGTGAAAATTTATGTGTATATGTTTCTACTTTCTTCTGAGAATTTAACCAAATTTGTGTTTGGAAGTAGAAATTCTATTTAGGTAATGTTTGCAATTACACACATGCGTTGATGAGCCGTGCATCTCTTCGTTTCCCTCCTTGATCTTCACAATGAAAGCTTTTCTCTTTCTTTTATATGTTATTTCTGTGTCTTTGACGATAACACATATATTAATTTTCAGACTTCTGTTGGCTTCCTTCTAGACATTACATTAACCCTGTGAACTTCTTGGAATTTCATTCTCCACTTTCATTTTATGCAAAAATGGGTAAGCGTAGTAGAGGAATGAAAACAGTGGCATGGAGATTCCCGTGTGGATTTATCCCATAGCCTGGCCCTGTTGAATTTGTTTAACATCTTCTATCCACCCACTCATCAAAGTATTCTAGAAACTAATATCTTCACAATAACTACAAGTGTTATCCATCTACAGCCAAAACTACCTTGCAAGAGATAATTAAACAAATTGACGCATCCTATGTTAAGCTTATCTGTTACTATTGTAGGGGTTGTGTAGACGTTTTTTGCATTTAAAAATGGTCATAAGATAGCGAAATAAGTATACAGTGCAGTTCAGAAGTCATGTTTACGGAGAATCGATTAATTGTGTATTATAGTGAAGCTTTTGTATTGGGGAAAAATGCAATTCCTGTCTATTTGCTTTTTGCTTCAAGGATTATTTAAGTACAACTTGATTTGTAGAGCATCACTTTTACATATTGTGAGATTAAATTTTAAATAATTGTTACATGTTCTTTTCATTTTGGCAGTTGCTGCCCCCTAAAATCTGCTTCACCGCAAATCACATTAACTTCCCAGCACTACATATTAGCTTCACTGCAATACCCATAAGCTTCACTGTGATACCTGTGAATCTTCTTTGGTCTGTGAAATCTTCCGATCAGGATTATATTTGACCTACCTCTTAAATATTTCGAGATTAAGAGAGGTTTTGACTTCTGAACCACCTGTATATAATTATTGTGTAAAAACGGTTTTTATTTCAACGATAAACGCACATGAAACTAACATTTATTTTTCTATCTTAATGCAGCCCCTCCTCAGGGAAACGACAAAGGTAAATGATTCAAACTACTGGTAGCATAATTTCTGTAATGCATGGCCATATTTAACACATGGTGTACATGAATATTTGTTGCCTGCTAACAGGAATGAGGCTGCCATAGGTAGAAACCTGCATCGAAATGGTAGCACAACCTATTTTGATATGTTGCATGTGCCCGTTCATGCTTAATTCTATACACATTACCTTCAGAAATACAAGTAAACTGTTCAAATCCAAAATATATTCTGGTTCTGAATTCGGATAGAGTTGATCCAAAGAATTATTCTGTTTCAAAGTTGAACTTTGCTGCAAAAATATCATATTTTGGCGATCATCTTATCTCTATTGTTTTTAAAGCTAAATATTGTTAGCATGCATTCAGATTCATGCATACTATAAGAGTCAGATTTCGACGGTATGAGCAAACAAATAAATTTCAAAAAAAATGCAACTGATTGCATCAAACAGGGATCATATGTTGCGCCACATTATTTCAGCGCACTTGGTACTAGCCGATTTTTGTCAAGATAACTTCATTTTAAGGTAGCATATGGAATGTTTTCATGTTGTGTTTACATGTATCATGGTGTGGTTTTTGCAATCATTTCTTATCGTTGTGTCATTTCAAATAAATCATATGTACTGTATATGAGCATCATGCACATACTTGTTATTAACAATCGTAACAGTAGGCATGTTCTTGTGCTACATTGAGATCCTCATTTTGCTACTTTGCTAATTCCGAGGCTCTTTTCTATCCAGGTTACCACTGGGACTGTTCTGATTGGGCTAGGCCGAGCCAGAATCCCTTGCCCAACATCACCGAAATCCCTACTAACGAAGTGCCTGATTCTCCGAGCATCCACAGCAACGAGTCAAACAGCCAGGTCGGAGAGGACCATTCCACGTCGACGGTTCTTGGGCCGCTGGACAGGCGACTGTTGGCCAACCAGAGGATCGATCCAGAACTGCCTCACTTGACTCAACGCCTCCTGGCCAATTCGGATGACGGCGATCGTGATTCCGAGTATGTCGGTGATTCGGAATTCAACGACAATGATTTGGATGAACCCGATAACCGGGAACTCTTGCAGCCAACCTTCGAGCAGCAGATTCTCTCCCTCAATGGCCTGGACTTCAGCGACGCAGGCAGCGACACCTATAGACCATCTGGAATCAGCTACCATCGCCACCCTGATCAGTACTTGCCGAATTATGACAATATCACGGCGGCCAACACCGATACCGAAACCGAGGAAAACGGAAACTACGCTGCTCGTCCCTGCCGTCCACGATCCAGCATCGGAGGACTTCACCCGTCTTACGGCTATCTGGGACATCATCGACCGCACGATCCCAGAAGGTCGTTGGAGCTTCCTGCCACCGACGACATGTCCGTTTCGGTAGGTGGCTACACCTCCACCAATGCGTCGTGTAGCGACATTTCCGGGAATCTCTGCGAGATAGAAGACAGCGAGGTATGCAGTGACGTGGACTTGGATGTGGATGATCTTCAAGTGAAAAAGCTGGTGCAGAATACAGCCTCTACTGCTTTATGATTGCATCATTAGGCTTTTTAGTGTCCTCAGGACACTTCCACAGCATCTGTGGTTAAGGACAATTAGGAATTCTAACCTATTTTTAATGATAGTTTTTGTGAGCGAACCAGAGTTCAAACTCGTGGCTCCGAGTTGTTAAGAATCGCCAAAGGTGTTTGAAAGGTATGAGAGTGTCCATTGTTCTTGTTACTATCCTCGTCGGCCACCAAGGCAAACCACTTTATCATACAACATTGTCATTTTTTTGTTATTGGTCGTTTCTAATCGAAAGGAGACACCCTCAAAAGAAGGTTTCTCTTCTGTTATTTGATATCAACATATGTTTTGTTTTAAATCGAAGGCCTGCACAACTACCCAAGTTTGTAATCAGCATGCCATTGCAAAATTCTTAAACGTGGCACGGTTATTGTAAACTGCTACGTACTTCTATGTAGTTAGTGTTTTTAGTGTCCAGTGCTAGCTAACAGACCGAATAATTCTTGGTGAATTGCAGATCTGACAATCCTGCAAAATTGTTTTCCTATTCCTTTGCATAAGTAGTCAATTCAATTTATACCCTGCTGCCAGTATAAAAATATCATTTTGTAAGGGGTTGGGAATTGTATATACATTATCTAAATTTACTTTGTACCCAGAGTGAACGTGGAATTTAGTCCAGTTGTCTGTTTTCTCAAAAAGAGGGTGTAATTTCACGTTTCTTAGCAAACCCTAGGCAGAATCCTAGTTTTTTTTGGTCAATGTTTCAAAATAATGTGTTATATTAGCAAAAAGAGAAACAGCTCAAATTTCAAAGTTAGTTTAGTAGCACTTAAAGCGTAGTGTGACAAGGTTGAGTGTGAACAGTCAGTTCTTCTATAACGCGATATGCGTTAATGTGCAACCTCAATTCAATTCAGTACCCTACAGCCGGAAAGCAAATTTTATATGGTGGTGATGGGGCCCATCGATCACATCTAAATTTAGAGAGTGAAGCATTTCTGTCATACTCGTGGAATGTTGGTAATTTCCCTTAACAAATCTGACTGCCCTCCACTGGACCATCCTGCGAGCTACTGTTAAATCCAAATTGATGTATTCCAACATAGAGCAAACCAGAGACAATCTTATAAGTTTTAAACATCACTGATTGTTAGAAATTAAAGAAATACTATATCAAATTTTAGAAAACAAGCATTAATTTATTACAATTCCCCTAGTTTTAAATTGTGTATAATCAAATTCGCACATTGGAAATGGTATGCGTTATAGCAGAACTGGATGGCTTCACGCTTACGTCCACCTTAATTAATATATTTTAATTGGATTCTTTTATGATAAATGAAGAAGTTGTCAATTTTTTTTTAGAAATAATATACATTCCATATACAGACACATTTTGTGTCAAGTAGACAATATCAGACCTAATTCAAACAATTGCCAACATTCCAGTCTTCATATGTGGTAATATTTGGCGCTTTGAGAATGTAGAAGTCCGGTGTATTAGTTGTAGTCACGGAATGGATTTCATTCTAGCTGTAAACTACCTGATTTTGACAAATTTGTGTAATTGTGCATGTACGCATGTGCAACGAGCAGCTATGTTCATAATCTGTTCTATCGATTAAAGCGGTTTTCAGCTAGGGTGTAATCCATTCTGTAACTGCAGCTATTTATATATTAATCCACCTTAATTTTTTGTTACTTGCTAATTAGCATACTGATCTTGTAAATAAGTAGTCCTCCATATGGTCTAAATTGCAGTGTTTTTAATTTATTTCCTAACGTGTAGCTTCATAACAAAGGCATGCTGATTACAGCTTTCTCGTTTTAACCAGCTTAAGTTGCGTTTTATTTTTAGGAATACAACATGTCGGCAGTCCAGCCCGAAATAATGCAGCTGAATTAGGAACGTTGTTTTGATATTTTAACGGTTTGAAGAGGGCAAATACCATATGCCAATTACAAGGAATGTTGCCTATTTTGTTAAGAGACCATGTAAATAGCTTTAATCCTAGTATCATCCAATTTTTAATCCAATCATTAGTCGTGTTTCATTTTATACGATGACTTAGATGGTCACAGAAGTTCAGACTTCATCATTTTAACGTCCATTGATAGGTTTACTATTATTGTGCGTTGTATAGAAGAGAGAAAAAAACAACTAAATTATTGAAATGTAGACCTACAGGTATAACAGATTCTTGGGTTAGTGATCAGCTTAGCATGTACACAATTCCAGGCTATGCCTTTCATTCGTTATCACGAGCAATTATACCAGTTTGTTAAAATAGTAATGGGCACATGTGATGATTCCTCATGTCATTGATAATTATCATAATTGCAATACATTTCTGTACAGGGTGCGTTAAAATGGATTTGACTCTCTATTAGTTGTGGTGATGTCTTCCATGACGACATTTTCTTAACATTCTAAAATTAACATAATTGCGATAAAAATAATGAATTGTTTAATTTATCTTAGATGCATTTTACTTCTTAGAAATTGGCTAAGTTAATAATATTTGACATTTTTTTTAATGAAATATCTTCCTGTTTTAACACTTAGGTCCTAGACTTATGACATTTTATAAAGTATAATGAATTAAATATAATTGATTATTCCTGTAAGTTTTGATAGCCAATTGTCCTAATATACTAGCTAATACACTGTATAATCCTGGATACACATCCAGATTTCACCGTCCTGCGTTATGCAATAATTGCTGCATGTTACAACATGTCCCTTTTTAAACATTTTTGTCATCTTAAATATTTAAAACTAGTCACAGTTAATACCATATCAACCTTGACTATAACAAGTGGATTTTTCAATTGGTATCACAATATTCGGTCATTGGGCGCCATCACATGTGTCAATTTCTATTAAATTTGCGTGTATTTGTTAGTTATGTATATTATGGTTATGAGCATTTCTGCTTAAGTTTTATCATTATTTTTATTTTGTATGGGGAAAAAATACCTGTGTCCAGTTTTAGCTATAATGTGCTAAATCGAAATTTCTGAAGCCTGATTATGTCTAAATGTGTTTACTCAAATGTTTAGGTGAACTTTGTCAGGATGGGAAATGTTTGGCAGCTTTTCTAAAACATAATGAATAATGCATAGAATCAAATTGGCAAGGTGTTAACTTGTTTTTGAAGATGTCTGGTAAGTTTACCGAAAAATGTATTTAATACAGATCCGTGTGCTTTAATGGGTCCAAATTTCTCACTTATTAAGGTAGGGCTTCATTTTTTTAAAAAATGAAATCCTGATATGCTAGATGGCAGTTATCTTTAATATTGTTTTCTATGTTTTATACGTAAAATGATCAACACTACAAGAGACTGATCAATCAAAAATATCAAGTCAAATTTCATTTGCAGCTTTCATCACTAGCATGTACAACTTAATTTTAGCAGCTATTTTAGAAACGTGCGATTTAACAGTTGATTTATTATATGTGCCAAAGTTTGTTAATTTTTTTATAAGGTGATCTACGGTAGTTTTATGTGTTTTTGTTAGATCAGCCAGGAAGTTCATTGCTTTTTTTTTCAAAACAAATCATTTTTTGGCTTTTATATGGAACAATTATGAAACCTGTTGAATTGTCTATATCATCATCCCCATTTTATAAAAAGAAAACTTAAGAAATACATCATAGAGATGAGCATTGTATTTTTGTAAAGTACTGAAGAATGATCCTTATACCAACGACAGAATATTCTTTTGAATAAAATGTTTATAGGAATTTTTCTAGAACTGTAAGTGTACTGTGAACTTCTGAGTTTTCACTTTCGAAGATGCTAGTTTCGGTGCATAATATCTAAATTCGTCTGATTTAACTTGTCATCAACTGTTTATTTTTTATATATAATCTTCGCATTTCATAAAATTCGCAGCTATTTGAATATAATTTGGAACAAACTACTTGGTGCTACTGATATTGGAAGTCTGTGACGTCTCGTGGCTTTTACAACTCTGGAATATATAGGATGGTACTGCAGGTAAGTGCAGATAAATGCATATATTTATGTGTGTGAATTTTAGTGTAAATGTATGGAATTTTAATAACATATTTGTATGATGAAATATTACAAACCTGTGCATATTTACTGTAATTATATAAGCAGCAACGATTAATTTAATTATATCGTCCACCAGGACCGGACTTTGCAATGTAGTTGTTTATTCCGAAAACATGATCAAAATTAAAATCAAATTTAAAATTTCCTGTTATTGACTTTAGGATTAACTGATGCTCCAAATAGTTTTGTTAGCACATTCTAGGCTATAAAATCAAGCAAACCAAAAATTCTTGTTCACGTGGTTCTATAGACTCCTATCTGTAATAATACTGTTTGACAAATTAAATGAGACGTTTCAGTTTATATTTTTCTTGCTAGTCACGGGATGGATTTCATCCTAACTGAAAAGCGATTTGGATAAATTTATGTAAATGTGCGCATGCGTTCGCTTCATAACTTCAGCAAGATCCTGATCGTTAGGCATTGGCATATTACAGTATTTTCTAGGATTAAGCTGCACGTTGCAAAGTTCATAACTTTAAAAAATTAAAAAGTATTTCAAATTGACGGCTGGAAAGTCTTCGGCTACTGGAATGCCATAGGCATAGAATGGCGTTCCAGGAATCTGAGGCTGTTCAGTCACCTTCATGTACATAAAACTGCCTATCAGTGGCGGCTCGTGTATAGGCACTGTGGAACTGCAGCACCCGCTATTTCCACTTCATATTACCGATACAATATAATATAATGAGTCCTTTATTCTTTAATTATTTCTTTAAACTTGTACTATATAACTAGTTGCCATCCCCCACGGAACCGCCAGTTTATACAAAAAATCTTTGCATATCCTGGAGTTTGACTGTTGTGCGCATGCGCATATAGGAAACTGCAGGCGAGTCCGCTAGGGTGGGAGAGCACTGCGGGAGCCACAGTGCTCTCTCTCCCCACTAAATTTAGTTGAGCCGCCACTGCTGCCTATTTAATGTGTTCTTCGTTATGAAAGTAGCTTAAGCTGCTTTGCAGTTCAGATGCGAAACACGTGCTTTTCTTCAATTTCTCTCCAGGCCATTGCTAATGAGGCCACCAAATATGCAAATTGTTCGCATATTTAAGCAGCAGTGAATCGCGCGCTTCACATATCTGGTAGTCATAGTCTGTAGATGTCAGTCCAATTGGTTAGATTGATCCCTTTCGCCACAGTGCCACACCGATTCCACAATGACATTTGCGTGTCTTGTTATGAGGGTGAGTCAAACCTTCGTGGCGTCTCTCGGAAAACTTTGATGGATTTTATGTTAACACATTTATTCGTTTATTGCTAAAAGCCTTAGTCGTGGGGAAAAAAGGACGGTTTATCTCCTAATTTTGATACCCGCACCGACCCTTCAATATATCATTGTTAAGAACGAGTCAATTAACTAATGGATTTCGCGGGAGAAGGGAGAGAGACAGAAATCCTGTAAAAACTGCATGACATAACGGGGTATTTGATTTTTTTTTCTTGATTCAGCTGTCCCTGATGTCGTGAATCATTATCAAGAATAACGCTGCTGGCCAACTTGGCCAATTTTTGTAACAAAACCGTCCTCTTTTCATGTAAATATATTGCGTAATTTTATTTAATTAATTCAGTTTGATTGGTGGTAACAAAGGTCAAAGCCTTGGGCATGTACACAGTTCTTAAAATTAACCCTGAAGCATCATCAGCATAGGCTTATTGGCAGGGTTCCATGCAATTAAATACATGTAGGTTCTCAAATTTGCAAATTGGATTTATCTCGATTCAATAAGCCCACGCTTTCAGTTGTTGCCTTTGTCAAAGCGAATATTTTTGAATGAATTTTTGAAATGTAATCGGATTGGCGCTGTCGGAATGAGATTTTAAAGCAGGATGATTATACTATGTACAGTATATTAGTCTCAATGTAGGATAATTAAGGATGTGCAATACATACATGTAGTTATTTTTTTCACAATTTATCTACTATAAATAATGTTTCCTTTTACAAATATCATTAATTTCTATTATTGTGAAGAGTCCACAGGTGGGCTTGTTCACATTTAGACGTGGCCACACTTATCCTCTCAACTAGGTCTAAAAATGTTGCTTTAAAACCTCGTTTTAGTATATCAAACATTTTTTGGAAAATTTCATTTTAGAATCCACATAATTTCATATTTCATGTTTGAGAGGATGTGTTTTCAACAATTATAATGGCACGCATGAAGGAAACAAATCTTGTTGTGAATATACATGTAAAAGATATAAAGGGCTTTTTTTATAAAAACATTGTTGAAATTAAATATTTTAGACCTTCCTCTAAATTTCCTCGGCATACCTGGGGAACCTTTGCACTATTATATAACATTGGTATGGAATTGTTTTTTCAAAAACCGATTATGCTCTATCGAGAATCATTCTGCCCCTGGTGATGGGCAATCACTGATAACAGCAGAGCCATAAGGTAATGCATTTTTTTCTTCACCGGAAATCACGATTTTGGTTTCCGTAAATTTAATGGAGGGTTTCAGTTGCATTAAGTTTTAAATAAAATTCAATTTATGAACGATCCCCAACGAGCTCATAGTACCATAAGAAAGTGCCCAATGCATTGCATACGAGTTGGTTAACATTGGCGGGAAAGAATAAATTATTTTAAATTTGACCGTGAGACTGCGGCAAGTTATCGGTGGAAAATTCTAGAAATCTCATTAGTCAATCTCAATAATTAATCAAATGTAGGTCGCAGTGGAATGTTGTTTTACATATGGGTGCAATCTGATTACGCCATGAGCTCGTATATCTTAACGCAAAACAAGTAGGCACTGAAACGCGGCATAATTAGTTTCTAGCCATAGACTCTGTTAGGGGACATGACATCGTCCCTAAAATTCCTTCAAAAAATATTGAACATCCCACCCATGGACCATTTTTGGGAGCATTAATTTAGCTCTCTAACTCGTACCAGCTATCGCAAGAATGTCTCTACTGAAAGAATAGGTCATGGACATCATATATGGAGGAAACCCGGCCCTTGCGTGGAATCCTATACTGATGCGCCAAAGAGCTTACAAATCCGTGTTCCACGCGCATGCGGTCACATGACGATATCGCGATCCAGTCGTAAGCGAGGGATTCTAGTCGTAAAAATCCCTTTATCCAAAACCCAAACGGCGGGAGTCTGCAAATTCATCGAAGAAGGGGATTTCTTTTGCAGGGGGGAATCAAGGATTGCCGACGGCGAAAGTTGTTTCGTTCCCGGCCGCGGTTTGGAAAATTCCTTAGAAATTTTTCTTGGGTTTCGCTATTTCGGAATTGCATACGCGACAACGCTCATTAGTTCCCACATCGTTCATTTTTTTTAAAATTACACTAAAGAAGAAGAAGAAAAAATCAGAAATCAACGATGCATCACCTGAAAATTGACCAATTATCGGGAATCAATATCAGCCACCAGGTGTCGCCGGTAATATGGTATCGTCATGGCGGTGTCGTTCGCAATGCCTGAATCGTCCGATTCTGGTCTCGATTCAAATCTTGGCGCTTCGCCCCCGCGGAATCGCTGCGCGAGCAGCGAGATCTGTCGGCGGTGGGCAGCCCTTCTCTTCGCCGATCTCCACGTCTTCGGAGGCAGCCTCGCTTTCCTTCACTTTGCCGGCGACCGAATCCGAAATTGTACGGTCTTCTCGCGTTCCATTCTCCGCTCTACATGGCCCCTCCGCCGCCCTTCTCTCGATCGACCGTCGTCCCTCGTGCCGTGCCACAGATCCTGGCAACTTGTAGGCAACTGAACTGATAACGTCCCGAACCGTCGAAATCGTACTTTTTTCCCCCCGTCAACGACTAACGTATCGCCGACCCAAGTTTTTGCCCACGTACCAGCTTCTAGGATCGGCATGCCTGGGGTGGATGTCGTCGGGGCCCTCAGGCGAGCGGCAGTCAAAACTTTCATAAAGTAAGTGCAAAAAAGCGTTTTCATTAACCCCGAAAAGTTTCGTCCCGTCCATGATATTGGACCTGTTGGCCTTAGCGCGGCGTCATTGGTTGAAGTCAACCGAATTAATTTAGACGGTTTTTGTGTAATGGTATGTGGGGGATCAACTCTGGAAATGTGGCTGATTCGGATAGGATTATATCTTTCATCCATTCTTTTCGACCACTATGTTTTTCACGTTTTCCCCACAGCTGTTTCCATGATAGGGTACCTTCAAATAGGTGGCTTGCAGCCCTAGCGTTAATGGACTGTCATACTTTGCACATGACATTCCAGTCGCCAAAGTCTAATCAGTCAATCGCTTGAAGGTATCTAATGTTTCTCTAAAGTCTGCCTTCCTTTCAATTTCTTTCCCTGATTTGCTTGCATGGGACTTTCCCAGCAGGCCCATCTATGGCCTTAGATGTCTTTAGGGCCCTTGAAGTTAGCCAACAAACCTATGATGTATTTTGCACACCGTCCAATATTAGCTTGACATATTGTTTTACAATGAATTGATTGCATAATATCTAAACCTCCAAGTACTTTTTTTAAACATCGCAATTTAATTGCGTAACGCTATTAGCCACGTCAATACATGTTATTTCCATGTTTCATAACAATGCGACATTTTATCATGGAGTTACGTACATCACGACAGCATACTAAACTCTGATTCTAACAATTATAATAGGCATTCATGCTTCAAAGAAAGTATAGGAATTTAATCATATTCACAGAAGTTATTTCATAGAATTTTACTCGAAACATCCACTATATAGTAATTCCAAATTCAGTTATGATTTGATAAATGTGCGATTCTTATACTCATAATTGCACATTAAAAGACCCGATATAAATTATAAGATTTAAAATGTTATTACATTGTTAATTGCATTTCATTCTGAGTAAGTTTTGATTGTCGGCTGCAAGAAAACTCGAAGAAAGTTTGTGTTAAATCGCTTATATATTTTTGTGAATTTAGAAAAAAAAATTTTAAATGTTTCTTTGAGTAAATTGTTACAGCTAAATAAAAAGGGAAATCCATTTTGTGTACTGTCCCATGCATAGAGTTGACTGATCAGTTAAGTCCTTGGGGAATATCAATGGGTGCCATATACATGTAAATTCTAACGTTTGATGCTCAGACTGTAAACTGTAGAGATCAACTGGTTTTGCATCGTAAATACCATTTTATTAAAATTAGTCGACATTAGTACTACGAGCCAAAAACATTGCAAAAAAAAAAAAAATTCGAGTTGACTACGCTTAAATTCTGTAGGACACGTTGTTTCCACGGTGGGAATTTTAAGTTTATAATTACTGCATGGTGGACCAATCATGATATTAAATCTCTATTGCTAAACAATTACTATAATCTTTTCCAAATCGTTGCATATTCTCGTGCTTCATCATTCGTATTGTAAAATACGTCCTCCGCTTTTACATGTTCGAATTAAAAAATTGTATGGTGTTAAAATTGGAAATTACGCTTATTTGGCTTATTCACAAAGGTCTATAATTTGGAATGCGTTTACGAAAAAGTATAGTACGGCGCGGCGCCTAAATTGTAGGACAATTTGTCACGTGGTTGAAGAATGCGTCCTCAGTGTCACGGGAATTTAGGGCGGCAAATAGGACACTTTCGTGTCGCAATTTGACCCTATTTAAGCTCTGTTCTGATGAATTTTGACCGTTTGTTACACTTAATTGCAATTGTAGCAGTTATATAGGTGCACTCGATGCAGAAAGGAGAGCAGAAATTGGCACTTTGAACAGTTTTTCATGCAGCGATCAATTGCTTCTCCAATTGTACTAAATGCATGATAGGGAGGATTGGTGAATTGTCCATCCCCACCCCCATAATTCGCATCCCCAATTTCCCCCAGTGGCTGACATGAAACCAAACAAAACCTTAGACGGGCTGCTTCAACAGATCCATACGAAACGGAAGACACGCGATATAGGCCAACGTGTACTTAAGCTCATATGTATTTTACAAGGATGTGGAAAATAAACAACAACAACAAAGCGAGATCGCAAGCCGCTTAAGGGATCATGGTCATTCGCAACTTTTGTGTCCATTCGGCCAAATTTGGATATACGTGACCCAATACTCATGCGTGGTGAAATTCGCTGATGGCGTCCTTTTTAAGGTGCGTACCAGGTTTAGCTACTATTTGAAGAATAATGGATGATTACCAGAATATAACAACAATAGGTACTAAGGTTTGTAAACAGCTCGTGCATCTATTGAAACAAACATATCTTAAAGACTGCAGTCACACATGTATGGAAATGTTTTGATAAAGTTGTGGTTAACGTTGAAAGTTTCACATGTGGTTGTCACAATAACGGGTTCATAAATGAAATAAACAAGTAAACATTTTTCGAAATGTAGCGAAATAAATTGATCAAAAAAAGGATAATACTAATAGTATGCATTCAATATCTTTGACCTATTTGAGAAACGTATACGAGTACATATAGCAAACATGGAAAATATACATAGTATATTCAGAATAAAGTGCTAACAAATTATCGGTTTCTTAAACTTTCAAAATCTGCATTTGATCTTAATTTTCCTACAAGTGCATCTATACGTGAATATATTTTAATATTTTTTATTTATATTAAAAAAATTAACTTTTAACGTTGCAAATAATGTCCGAATATCATATTGGCTAAATCATAATTTTTTTAAATTATTCCACTGCCAAATTGGTTTATTAGGCTTATGGACATAAAAGTGAACTGCATAGACTTAAGCCTACGCGAATTTTGCCATCTTAGTCGTTTATGGCTTCCATTGATCAAACATGCAACTAAAGATGGCTGGATGTATATAATAGCTGCATGTCAAAATATTGGTCAATAATTGTATGCTTCCTTCCGTGTATGCGTGAAAAGAAAAATAACCCAAGTACAGCTTTTATTTACTTTGCAAAGTTCATTTGCCTCTATTGTTGGAATACTCATTTTTGCGGAAAATGATCAATACCATGCGGTTTAGGACAGAAAACATCTATAGGCTTACTTGCACCATAAGTTGATTTCAAATAATCATTACATTATACACGTGCTGGCGTATCAGTATCATATACCTATGATACAATGCCGCATGCATTTTACTATAGTTGTATAGCGTCTGAAAAGTCTTCCGAAATCAATATTTGGCAATTTAAAACCAGATAATTACTCGCCATCAAAAAAGTTTCGTTATAAGAAATTCCATCCATGTCTTAGATGCCCAATCGTTGAGCCATACCGCACAACGTCCCATGTATGGTCATAAGTAAATAATCTATAATATGCTATAAATTCGGTATGCTTTACAACTATTTTAAAAAAAAATTCTCGTGAATAAATTTCAAGTTATGCAATTTTGTGCTATTTTCGAATATATTGCAATTTAAACACTATTTGAATACATTAAGATTTAAACAATATTTTTTGAGTTTTATGCAACATTTGCTAATGAAATGTTGTCGCATACATGCGTCCGACAAACCACGAATATATTCGCCGATGGTACAGTATTGACAAACGTTGGAAAGGACCCCTAAATGCAGAACATTTCTTTACTAAAGATAGCACAAGTTAGCTTAGATTTTATGATAAAACTTCGTAAACGATTTGTTAATTTTTATTAACCATCCTAAAAATGTTCGTATATATTAATCTATAAATTCACAATAAAGGGAGTACAGGTTTTTTAATAGGACCTTCCGATGTGCGAAATAATGCATTAATTAGATGATACCATATATGCATTTACTATTTTAAGTTTAGATGCTAAAAAATCGGCTAAGGCGTTTCATGCCTGCTACATATATAGAGCCCAAAAACAAAAATACCAACAACAAAAACGGACAATTGCTTTGTTAGGGTTCCCACCTGAATTCCTGGACACGCCCCTGACATGCAGTGTACATGTAAGTGTATAATTGTAATGTCTTTGCACAACCCTCTGAATCGGCAACCTTTGAGCATGCAATTATAATTTCAAATCCTTTTGTTAAGCCCCTTTATAATAGACGGTTAAACAGAATTGATAATTGTAACTTTTGGTTGCGGCCGGACGTTGGCTTAATTTCTTGTTAATATTAATACATATAGGTGCATGTAATTTACTCGGGGCAAGGGTTAATGCTTGTTCAGGGCGTTACACCCGTTAACGATTTATAGGAAATAATTCGCACTTAAAATTTCAGACCTTCCATGAAATAGACTATAGCTCTATAGTATTCCACGTCTTTCTGGGGTAATGACAGATTTTATAATTCTGCATGCTTGCGAGTCATCATTCTCAGCGTGTGTGGTTTCCTTATTGCGAAAAGGTGATACCCTACTAAATTCTTATCTTCAAATCTCTATTACGTCCAAATTATTCCTGCATGCACTCTGCCAAATGACGAAATGCTTTCACTTTTTCTTCTAATTTCTGAAATTAGTCATTGGAGAGTGAATATAAAACGTGCTTGATATAACCTCTATTCATTGTGCTGTTATCACGTCAAATATGTGTAAGGGTTTTACGTATATGGAACGATTTGTCGATCATAAAGCAATATCCACCAAACCATTTTCGAATATTTACTATGATAAAAGCGTGGTTAAATTTAGTAGAGCGATGGAGGAATTTATATTCTGACACACGCTTAATATTTATCATGATGTATATGCGTTTTAAAAATTGAGCACGTGTATTAATATAGGTGCAAGTTACTCTACATTTGTAAATAGTTTGAAATGTTTGCATGGTTGCTTAATACGATTTTCAACTTCCAATAAAATTACAACAGATTGGAATGGTTGTTTAATTTTGATTATAATAAATAGGATACTAATACGGAACAGTATTCATAAGCACTGTTTATATTCATTGTTCAGCAGCCTTGAAATTCTGAAAATGTGCTTGAATTTTTATCACTTCGAAATTATGCTTGAAATTCGTGTCCGTGACGAGAAATTTCCTTTATTCGGAAAAGTCCTGTATAAGAAAAATAATTTTATTCATATTCTTTAGAAATTGTTCAGACTCTTTGGAGAAATATTGTGGTTATTAGTCTTGGGAGGTCCTTGAAAATTTAGAGGATGAACCTTGAAATCCTTGAACATTTTTCTATCCAATTTTCTGGGCACCCTGATAGTTTCACTCCTTTATAGCTATAATGTAAGGTGTAACATGTTTAATTAAAAAGTATAAACTCTGCTATGAAGATAATTTATTTTGTGAGCTGTTTTTCCACAATTATGTATTTCTTTATCAGTCGATATTATCGAAGATCCAGTAAATATATAAATTATGCGCTATATATATAATGATATAATTTGAGGATGTACATAGAGATTATTGACATCACATATAACGATTGCTTTTTTAATGACACGAGCATTGACATCGTAATTAGAAATCCAATGTGTTGTATAACGCAGCATGTTTCAAAAGTTGGATTTAGTATTTAGATAAGCAATTTCTATGGAA
>JAUJYV010001118.1:0-21739 GCA_033995625.1 Ophyiulus pilosus
ATGAAGATGAATCACGCTCCTTAACAATTTATATGTATTTTTCTTTGAATAAATGTTACACATAACGTTTTTTTTTTAGTATATTTTGAAAATTTCAATTTTTGAGTATTTTTTTCGGCATGGAACGCATTATCGTATTTTACATCAATTTCTATAGTTAAAAATTGTTTCGCTTAACGAGTGTTTCGCATAACGAGCGAGACTCCGGAACCAATTACGCTCGTTATGCGAGGTTCCACTGTACATATGCCTAATAATATTTCTTGATAAATTAAACACGTTGAAACGTGTAATCCCAAAAAACACGTCGTTATAAAGAGTAAAATTTTAAATCTCTTTTTTTGAGTTTGGAGGGTCTCCTCTGAATATCGTTTAGTTGTTTTGCTGCCTGGGTGTGGTTTTTTTTTTAATCCGACATGTCCACTCTGTGGATCACGATTTAGATGTAGAGGACAGATATGGGCGTCCCGTTTGATCTCAATTTTCACAAGATTAATGGGTGTTTTTTGAACTCTCCTCCTCATCATAACACACTCTCTCGTTTCGTGTTGATAGCCATATATGATGACCGAACCCGACTCTCGCTACTAATTAGCCATTTAATGAGTTCGCTAGGCAACTCAAACAACATATTGTCGGACGAACTATTAAATAATTCACTACAAATGCGCAATTGGAGTACTCGCTCTCTCTCTCTCTCTCTCTCTCTCTCTGTGTGTTTGTGTGTGTATTTTTTGTGTTTTTTTTTTTCAATCTCATTTTCTGGGGCTTTTGGTTGCGTCCATAATGACCATTCAGGTACACACGAGATCCTCTGAAGAGAGGGGCCGATGCTAATTAGATATTGCGTGCATTTGGCTGCTACCGCTGTTTTAATCCACTTCACCGTCACAATTTTCATTCGGTCCCCGTGTTCTGATCCTGTGTATATTGGCCACTGTTGGTGCGGTGTTTGTTGCCCTTTTGTATCCTTCCGCCCGCCGCGTGGACAAAGTGTGTGTAACAAACCGGGGCACTCTGAAGACACGACATGGAGATCGCCACGCAGACGACCAATGATCACGTGAGTAGGGTCCTCCCCTTTAACAGTTCACACATCCAACCAGATCATGGTCTATTTTCTGGTTCTCTTAATTGTGTGTTGGTGAGTTGGCTCGGGGGATTTTTTTTTTCTTCTTAGTGTTGACCCTCTTTTGGGACCTCTGCCAAAAACTTGTCTTGTCTGTAAGAGTAGACTCGCGAATGATGGAAAGATGTCGTCGGTGTTGGACGACAGAGGACGCTGAATGGCATGACCATTGTTGATCATATGACTGACTGGTTTGGAGATTTTAATTGCAGATGTATCGATAAGATGCCATCGTGCTCTTGTTGTGAGCATCTTGCACAATGTCTGTGCAGGAATGTGACATCCCTTGATGAGTTTGGACATGGCTGTCTTGGAGAATGATACATAGATGCCAATAAGACAGTACTTGTCTGATGGATGGCTTGAGAAGTTGCATTATCATGTTCTGGTTGTGAGCATCTTGTTCAATGTCCTTGTAGAAAAGTGACAAACTCCAAAGAGGACGCTAACCGACTATCGTTGTTGATGATTTTGAACATGACTGCCTTGGAGAATAATGCAGATGTATCAATAAGACAGTACTCGTCTGATGGATGGCTCGAGAAGTAGCATCCACATCATGCTCTTGTTGTGAGCATCTTGTTCAAACTTCTGTCTTTGAACGGTTGTTACACCCCTTGGCGACTTTAAACACGACTGTCTTTGCAATTATATTGTCGAGATATCAATATGATAATACCTGTCTGATGGTGACTTTGAACATGACTTTCTTGGAGAATAACGCAGATGTATCATCAGTAAGACGGTATTTGTATGATGGCTTGAGAAATAGCATCTACTTCTTGCTTGCTCTGGTTGTGAGCATCTTGTTCAATGTCTTTGAAGAGATGTGACAATCTCCAAAGAGGAACTAAATAACCATCGTGATTGATAACTTTTTTCTGGAAATTCGATGTTTTTACCAACCCTTTTTGACTTAACGGTTAAACTCGATGACCTTTGACATGGTCTATCTCTGTCTCTCTCTCTCTGCCATGGTATGTCTTGACATGATATGTGGCGTAACAAGACGTGTCTGGAACTCTTTGGCTGTTGGTTTTCCCATTTTTTGCGTGCGTAGACGTTTGTCCTTTCATATATGTATTCTTCCTTTTACCTTAGCCAGACCTAAGTGAGTGTAATGTCGCGTATAAATAAGACCGACTCGCGCGTTGTTAGGCGGCCCATTTGTGTTTATGGCCACCGTCTTTTGGTATTGTGCGAGGCAAATATTCATAACGACAGAAATAGCGTCTCGCGTCTTTTACGCATTTTGCTTCGTCTTTTCCTCGACTCACACGCCCGATTTCTCCTTTTGTTTGCCTTTTAAACCTGACAATAATGCACACAGCCTCGGGAATTTCAAAACCGACTTTTGTCCTCCTTTTTATCAACACAAATCCCAAGCTTTTGTTACGTTTTCCGTCGCCTTTCAGCAGACTGTTTTCAGCGTCCGAATCACGAGGTGGTGGTGCTTTTACCGTCTTTAACACCCCCCCCCCCCTAACGGTGGATGTATCTATTACACACCTTTTCCAAAACACTCGGACAATCGAGTGTTTGCAACAATTCCCCCCAAAAAATATAAAATTTTGTGGCCCTCCCACCCGCTGTTCGGCGGTGAAGCTTAGGTGTATAACACTGGAGCTAATTGTGTTTTGCAGTGAAGCTTTTGTGGTATGAATTGAAGATTGTGTGTAATGCAGTGTGTGCTGTGCGGTGAAGCTTAATCGTTAGACCAGTGCAGCTTGTCTGTATTGCAGTAAAGCTAATGCGTATTGCGGTGAAGCTTACGTGTAATGCAGTAAAGCTAATGCGTATTGTGGTGAAGCTTACGTGTAATGCAGTAAAGCTATACGTGTATTGTGGTGAAGTATGTGTGTGGCAGTTAAGCTTCTGTGTTGTGTAGGGAAACGTGTGTGTGTTGCAGTGAAGTTGAACGTGTCATGCAGTAAAGCTAGTACGTGTGTTTTGCGATGAAGATTACGTGTTATGCAGTGAAGCTTGTGCGTGTTGTGGGGAAGTGTTTGTTAAGGGGTCAGCAACTGCCAGATTCCTTAATCGGGCAAAGTTGTTGCCCCTGAATTGAATTTGTGCCGAAATAATCCTTGAAACCTGAAACAAATCTGCAGAAATTGCAATGTGCCCCTGCCCAAAACTTCATTTATGGACATGACTACTGGACCACTACCACTTGTATAATTTCTAGACTTAGTGGTCCTAATTTGTAGTTAGTTGTATGAATGAGATTGACACGTGGGATTTTGACTAGTGTATTGACTTCATAGCCAAATGAAGTATTTTAATACTTGTTCTAGGAATTTATTTCCGATTAATTGATCGTATTTCCGCCCCTGCAACCTTTGAACTCCGAAGCTTCACGTATTTTTTCCTGCGTGCTATTTGTCGCTAGCTGTTTGTTTTAATTTCTGGGTAAGAACCTCAAGCTGAGGCTCGGCGCTGTGTTTATTTATCAAATCAATGCGTTTTCGTTTTCCTCCTTTGAAATCAAATTAATATCCGTTGCCTGTTTCTGTCGCTCCGGGTGCCCAAATGTTAACTGCCAAATTCGCTCCTGGCCTCAGAGGGGGAAATTGCGATGTTTTGGCGAGACCCGTTTTTACTTTCTTACAACATGTTTTAGAGCAATATTCACAGACATTGTACCAACTACAAATTTATCCTTATCAATCCTGGGTTTTTTGGAGGTTTTATTAAACGAAGTATGCAGACGAGACTAAATCCTTACTAGATTTTTAATTTTTTTTTTTAAAAGTATCATTACATAAATGGTTGGCTTGGCAACAAAGTATACTTTATGCTTGGTTTTGATAATAATATCTGCTTAACTTAATAAGGTTGTTGTTACTAAATTTGAATCTGTTTAGTTGATAATTTTAAATATGAGATTTGGTCTTCTGCACTTCATAATTTTTTTTTAAAAACTCTGAATGTGTAGAGCAGCTAGATCGAAGATTATTACTGAGTTAGTTTGGTCGGTTATTTTCTTTATCTTGACACATTATTAAGTCAACTGTTATTTTTAAAAATAAAAAACCTGGTCGTGACGTGAGACTGATGACGTTATATTTTGGCGGGGTTAACTGCATCTTCTTTTGTGTTGAAAAGTGACAAACTGCCCACCTTTGACAGGGTCATCTTTTTGAAATATGTTTTTCCTTCACCTCCGAGATCTTTTCATAGTTAAGATCGTGTTTCAAAAAAAACATTATTTCAACGTGTGGTTTTGCAAGGTTTTTTTTGACAATTTGTTTTACCAAATTTAGTCATTTTTCTCTCGAAATGGGTCTTTTGAGATCGAGTCCCAACATTTTTCTAATACGTGTTTTACTGGACATTTTCTTTACTCGATGACTCGAAACGTCACGGTTAAGAAAAGGTTAACTGGCAAACATATTTCAAACAAATGTTCTCATGTTTTTGTTTTTGTTTCCTTGATATTACACTATACAACTGGCAGTGAGATTTAATGATTTAGGTGAGAATAAAGATGACCTGCCCAAAAATTATACTTTTGGGAAAGGGCTGGCAGGGGTGGATTAAACGAAGTTGTGACACGCGAAGGAAGGTTGGGGCATTTAAAAGATAAGGTGTGTCCCTTATATTTTTAGATACATTTGTGAAAATATAAAAAAAAAGTTATCCTTTATGAAAATTGTATGAATTTCCTTCTGAGAGTTATTGTTAATTACAAGTAATATAAAAGTAAATACGGAAACTTCATTATATAATCTTAAATGGATGTTTGCCTTAACTTTAGCTAATTTATTAATCGTTTAACAAACAAGATACATTCGTAAACAAATAAGAAACATGGTTATCAAGAACTAACATCATTAAATCACGACTACAAGATTTATTCACTAGGGGATTTTTGATTATTACTTGAATTCTCTCGTAATTTATTGCTAACCAAAAGTTTTAATTTGAGATTTCAATTTAAAATCTGCACAATTACTTGTGATGTCTCTAGGTTTTATCATACAATGGTGATATCAAACTTTTCCTTTTGTGTTGTTGATATTGTGTTGACAATTTCCTGTTTGTTTGACCCCCTCCAACACAATTGTACGAAATTACGCCATCTGACAACTATAGCCTAATGGACTGTAGGATTTTCGATTAATAAATTACTTGCTGAAAACGTTAGGGATGAACCCTAGAAGGTGAGGGGAGAAAAAAAACGAGGAGCTTATTTGTGAAAAATTGGTTCGCCTTTAAATTATATTAATGACCCTAGAAGATATCTTAATCTGCGCAGGAGAGCGTGCTGAGGGGTGATATTAATATCGACTTTCTGAATATATCGTGATATACTGTATTTATACCCCCTGATTCTTGACATCATTGCAGAAATACAAACATGTAGACAAATACAAGCACATTTTGGATTTAAAATACCCTTTCGTGAGCACATAACACGAAAAAAATTAAAATGTGGACCATGAATATAAGTTTCGTGCTGCCCCTTACGAAAGGCTTTCCTGTATTGCCCCGTGCTTTCCTGCAAGGCCTTAATGTTCAGTAATAGAAAATATGCTGATTGGAAGCCCCATTCAAGGGGTAAATGTGCAGCTACTATTTTTACATTAGTCACAGGTTCTTGGAATTTAACCTTTTTTTGGTACCAATTAGATAAATTAAAAGTGGCCTTTCATAACCACAAAACATGAAGAAAAAAATTTAAAAATTGGACCATGAATATAAGTTTCGTGCTGCTCCTTACCAAAAGGCTTTCCTGTATGCATCCGTGCTTTCCTGCATGGCCTTAATGTTCACCAATAGAAATTGGAAGCCCCGTTCAAGGGGCAAATGTGCAGCTACTATTTTTACATTAGTAACAGGTTCTTGGAATTTACATTTTCACCCCCCACCCCCCTCTTTTTGTTTTTTAATCCCATATTGTTGTTAGCTTAAGCCTAGATTTATATATTTGGTTGACAATATCGTTTCCTAAAGTGAATGTTGCGTTTCGATAAGGTTTTGTTGTGCTGGCTTAAGTAGCCTTTATATGCCTAATGAAGTTAGTCGTTCATTAGGTAAGCTCCTCAGACGCTTGCCTCACATTATCTTAATATGCTTATATATGGCCGATGCCACCTTCGCTATGCAATCTACTCTATATAATGTTCACATGTGTGTGTGCTGCCTGAATTAATGCCCCGAATCCTTACTTCTTCTTACTTTCATCAATTAAGTCAACTTGTTGTTTATATATTCCTCGGATTTGGCTCACTGATTTCGGTTTGGATGGACTTAATTACACACTCGATACAATCAGGAATTAAGAAACGTATAAGGATCTCAATCTTAAAAATCTCTCAAAAAACAAGTATCGGACTCTGTATCGAACTCTTGAAGTGCAGTCGAACCCGCGTAATTGCACAGACAGGATAATTGCACGTATTCTACACATATAATGTACAAAATATAATTGCACATCTTTTACAAGCTCACGTGCAACTTTTGCATGGAATTGTGACCGGGTAATTGCGTAAACCGGTTAATTGCACATTTTCGGCTTGCCTGGCCACTGTGCAATAAAACGGGTTCGACTGTTTGTTTTGATTGTAAGAGAGGTAGTGACTTTTGGAGGACACAATATGTCTTATATGGTCATTATATATTTTTCCACTTAAGTTTATTTGTTGGATTGTATTATAAAATCTGAAGTTTCATAATTTTATTCGTTTATCAAGATTTGTATTAAATTTTAATACATTCAATAGGATCGTGTCTAGAAATCCTACAATCGAAATAGTCTGTCCTGACCGTTATTTTAGATCTGAAATTTTATATTAAACTCGTTGGTTGTGACATCGTAATAACAGAAACTTCAAAATCTTTTCATCTTTTCACTGGTTTTTTCTTCTTCTGCTTTTACCTCTTTGTTTTAATTAGTAAAATGGCGTCCGTTTTTCAGTTAAACATGTTGATATAAAAAAAATAATTGTGATCTAAGGAGTTAATTAGTGGCTGAAGTTAATTGATATACTCATTGTTGTGTCGTGTGCTTTTGTTGAGACCATTGTCTTGACTTTTTCTACTGTCTGTCGCGAATCATTAAACCCTCGTTTGTATACGTTTGTTATTTATTTCTCTTTTCACTCCACCTTCGTCGTCGTCGTCGTCTTTTAATTTCAAGTCCGGATACTTTCATATCCACACTAAATGCCGCCGTTTTTAAGCCTAGTTTTCATTGTCTCTTTTGTTTCATAATTAAATAGGCGGCGAAGATGTACTTTTGACCCTTTCTTGCATTTTTAATGAAACTTAATGATGCTTTATATCATCTGCTTTCTTTCTCTATTTATGTATGAAAACTATATCCGGGGATTTCCACAATCTTAATTCAGATATGGTCATAATGGGATGTTTGCAATATCGAACCAACCTTGACATGTATGCTACATGCTGTCCAAAAGCACTTTCAATGATTACGTACTCGATGGGATTATAAGTAAAGTTTCTACATGTACATATATCGTTTTCTTAGGTTTAATACATGAAACCTTTGGATAGCTTCTAGATGGTTTAATAGGTTCATTAAGTGGAACCTTGTTAAGGGTTTTGTAAGGTTTAAGGAGGTTCATTAAGTGGAACCTTAGTATTATATATGGTTTCAGAAGGTTTAATACATGGAACCTCTGGAAGGGTTCCATACTGCTCCCATTGGTTCATAAACCATAACCTTTAGATATCTTCTATATGGTTTTTCATAATTTCTATAAATGAACCTTTAGAGAGGTTCATTTTTCATACAATTGTCGTAGGTTCATTAAATGGCACCTTTTGTTAACTTCTATATTTAATACTATTTTTGTTAAATATTTGACTCCTTGTATAAGGCAATCAATGATTACAGCGGAGCAAGCATGGTTTGCCAATGGCAAGGGGCAGCTATACGAATTATTTGCTTCGGTTTGTAACTGTGACGATTATCTAAATTCCCTAAATAGTACAGTAAAAAAAAGCGAGTCTACGTAATATTATATCAGTTTTGATGTATTATTTACATGCGACTGTGACTTTTTGTAAAATATTTGACTCCTAATACGAGGCAATCAATGATTACAGCGGAGCTAGCATGGTTTGCCAATGGCAAGGGGCAGCATTTCCCTAAACATTTACTTGAAGGGCGTTATACTAGTTATTTAGGCGTTCAACTAACCATTGATCACAAAAATACTTTAATCCATTTTATCTATCAGCTATTTCATCCCAACAGTGCGTTTAACGTGTCCTCCTACAACATTTTCAAACTGTGGCATCTTGTTGCTTTTAATTCAAAGTCACAGTGTGGTTTGAAAATGTGTAGTTATTCCCAATTAAGGTTTTTCTAAATGTGTCGACCATTTTGTGTCCGCCATCAACCTGCAAAGTGTTATTTTTTCACCTCAACCGACTACGTGTTATGTTTTTTTTTCTCCCTTCCTCTCTCTCCATCATTTCGTACATTTGGATGTTCATTATATTTTAGTAGCTTCTCCTCATCATTAATTACTAATTATACGCGTTTTTACTCCTTTTCGGTCTCCTCTCTTTTCTCTCTAATCTTTTTTGAACATTACATTTAATGCTCGTTTTTCGTTTGATGAGACTACAAGTTAGAACATTACATTTAATAATACGTTATCACTGCGTTAATAGCGCCCACACTTTATGGCAACTCATCAAAGATAGTGTTTGGGGATATAACGGAGGCTAAGTTAGCGACAAATAACACCAGCAAACTAATTGGGCGAACAAAATTCATCTTATATTATTATACTAAGGTTTTTCTTATGTGAAACACACACACACACACATAGACGGGACTTAATTGTTATAATAACGTTTAGACTCGAAATTAACTCAAAAATACTCGCACTTCTTATATCAATGCAAAAAAAAGATAATAAGAATTTATTATCTCGCATTGTTCTACCATGAAGATAACGACACATTTTTTCCTGTACAATTTTAATATCTTATACTCTTTTCTTATTATTATTACCGGGGCATTGTCTTTTTTTTTATTGAAAAATAGCTGGCCTTTTTATTTTAAATGGTGACAAAGTTTTATTAAAAGTTGGTAATGGCGAAACATCCCCCCCCCACCCCTCTCACTCTGGGGTTTAATTTTTGGGGGGTTTACTTGGGAAGGAGAGGAGGGGTTAATTAGGGATGGGGGATTATTAATATAGATGGTATTACCAGGGAGGGTGTTATAAAACTTTCGTATAAAAAGACAAAAATCGATGGGAATAATGTACCTAGTGTTATATATCCCCTTTTACCAGTTTTTAGTATGCAGTAAGGAACAAATAAATATTTTTTCTGGAATTTTATTTTCACACAATATTCTATCTGATCTGGAGTTTCTTATTAAAATGTGGTTTGGTTTTAACTGAATTTTAATTTATTAGCAGTAATATTTTATTTTATTTTAAAAATTGTGAATTTTTATTCCCTCAGAAAAGTCAGGAATTATGCTTGAAATTCTTGATAAACACCAGTTCGTTCTTGAATTTCCCGTGAAGGTCTTGAAATTGTCATTAATCCAAAATTGCATAGCAGCCTTGAAAATCAGGAAATGTGCTTGAATTCTTATCACCTCAGAAAAGTCAGGAATTATACTCGTACTTGCTTTCTTGACAAACACCAGTTTGTTCTTGAATTTCCTTTGAAGGTCTTGAAATTTTCATTAATCCAGGATGCCTAGCAGCCCTGAAAATCAGGAAATGTGCTTTAATGTTTATCACCTCAGAAAAGTTAGGAATTATGCTTGAAATTCTTGATAAACATCAGTTCATTCTTGAATTTCCCGTGAAGGTCTTGAAATTGTCAATAATCCATGATGACTAGCAACCTTGAAAACCAGAAAATATAACCAGTCTTCGACTTACGACCTATGTGGCCTACTATCGATTAACTTTAAAAGTTACTGTATTTTGTATTAAATTTTGCTTAAAAAAAAATACAATGAATAATTTCTAAAAGACTCATTACATAATTGACGTCATCAGCGTATATACCTTCGTGCATATTGGGGCTAATAGGAGGGTAAAAAAGGGGTAAATCTTGATTTTAATATTTGCCTATATTTTTTTGTTGGGGGGCTGCCTCATTAATTTTGATATTTTTGTATTGAGTTATGAGTTTGCTCGTTGCGTGACACGAGTACGAAGACTGATTATCATCAAAAAGCAAAGCAACCCCCAACTTATTGCCTTTTCCCCTCACCCCACCTCCCCTCACCCCATAACCCTTAATTCTTCCCCACCCATTGTGAGTCTAAACCCATGGGACCAGGGCTTCAATTTGGGAGAATGCAATGGCTTTTTTTGTGTGTGTGTGTGTTCACCAACCAAGATTATAGTGTTGCTTAATGAGGCACTTGTTTGACCAAATGCAACACTGGGAACAACAGGTTATTCCAGCTGCCCAAAACCTCCCTTTTTTTTTCTATCTCTGACTCGTATCTAATGCCATGAATATTTAATAAACAAACAATGGCCAGAGTGATAATGGAAAATAATTGGATTTTTGCACCCGAGGCTTAAAAAAGCCCTTTCTACTTACTGCTTTACTGCTGTTGTTACTGCTGATGTTGCTGTTGTTGCTGGGCAGTGCCCATTCACGTTTACCATGGTCGTAAAAACGCCCACTTTAATTTGCATTATGAGGACCTTGCTTTAATTGGGGCGGATGCAATCGTCTTTTGTTTATTTGTTTGTTTTTAGGCCGGATTTCAGCCCTTTTTTTTTAACGTCACCAATTTTTAATTGTTGACGAGCGTTTTTGTCTATGTCGGATGTGGTTTTATTATTTTGTTTTGGGGCATCGTTAGACAGTTTGAGCCTGCCAACGTCTTTACACTGACCTTAAGTTTTGGTGGTTCGTCCCTTTCAACCAATACAATGAAGGTGACTTATTAAGACGTTGGCTGGCTCAAACTGTCTTTTATTGAAAATGCAAACGAGAATGTTTTTTACAACACGATGTTTTGTTAAAAATTTCCCAATTTATAATTTTATTATTAAACTAGATTTTGTGTGAGAATATTAAGTTAATCGAAAAATATTCATCAGTTTATATTATGAGATGTTTTTCTGGTTTTGGTTGGTTTTACCATGGCCAATTACTTATCTATATTTTTAATTTATTTATATGGATATAATCGCCATTAATTGAAATCTGAACAAAAATGACCTGTGTTTGACCCATCGTTGGCGAAATATGGCCGATCAAAGGTCCAATATGGCGAAAATATGACCCACACATGAGCCCATCGTAGTACATGTCCATATATAAGTAAAGCTTTTTCAGTTAACTTTGACCCTCTGGTTAAGACCCCTTTGTTATTATACTTTTAAATATTATTTTTGGTGGGGTTTTATAAGATATCAAAATTGAGAAATTTTTTGAAATACTGAATGTAAATTTCTATAAAAATCACTATTACTATTTGGTTTAATTCATTGTCGCTATGTTAACGTTTACTGGTTTCAAAATGAAATTAGGTAAATTTGTAGCCAAATGACGATAGGGCACTCTGACAATCAGATGGATAAATTTGTATGAAATTGGTCTGAAATTGCAGCTATTGTTAGCTGGCGCCCTCTGGGTGAAAGGTAGTTAATCCCTAAGATCTCTTATCGTCGCTTACCCTGATTGGTGAATATTTGTAGGAAAAGTGAATTTGTCGATTTAGGGCCTCCTTATGTGGTCCTTTAGCCTTCGCAATACGAGTAAGAAATATTCTTTTTTTTTTTTTTGTGCCTTAAGCTCGACGTCTACTAACCTCGCAAAAAATTGAGTTTTGAGGCGAAATTGCGGCCCAGGTTATCAGTGTATTTTCGATTTACATCTACTTCAGACTTCCTCCGAGATTCCATTTGAAATCGAAATTCAAATAGTAAAATTTGTTATAAAAATGTGCTTCGCTAGGCGTTATTTCATAACGTTTTATGCACCCTTCTGACGTTACATCTACGCGCCCAAAAAGAAATTGGGAATTTAGAGGATTTTTTTATACTTATTGGACGAACGGCTTTGAATTTCAAAATTCCCACCTTGTACTCGCTATTATTACCCTCGACATCGCGTTTTCTCACAAAAAAAACCCCAAATCGGTTTTGTGTTTCCTTATAAGCTGACCCTGAAATTGACAACTTTTTCAAAAGAGTTTTCTTCGTGAAAAATAAGGTTAAAAAATCTTATCTTTAAAGTTTTGTTGAATTTTGTATAAAGACGTGAACTTATTTATCCACTGAGCTTGTTGATCAAAAAAGTATTATGGTCGTGTGGAGAAAGTGATTTTTTTGTGGTATTTTTTTTACTGACTTTTTGTCCAAAATTTTATTTATATCAAATTTGTTAGCATCGTATGCGTAATTTTGTACATGCCTAATTACAATTTTGGGTATGGTAATATTGAGATTTTGGCCCTTAATGAGTCTTATCTTGGGCAAAATGTGGATGTTTATAAAACTTTTAACAGGTTTTTATGTTTAAATTTGATTAATATAATTTATGTTTAAATTAAACTTTTGGACCTATTTTTAATATGATTACAAATGTAGTCATATGCTTTTGGGTCCTTAGCAAATATTATCCTTATTTTAGGTAATTTTGTATGTTTATAACGTCCTCAGGAAACACGAGCAATGTTTTTTTACATATTTTTATTCACATTTTTATTTGATGAAAAATACGAAAAAATGTGCTTAATATAATTAAAAGTAGGCTTTTAGTCCTTATTTTTAAGTAAACTTTTTAATGTTTCTAAAATGCCCTCGTTTCCTTCCGGTATTTAGATATGGTTTATATTTTCGTATATGTAAAAATTATTTTATAATCTCCAAAGTAGGAATTTTGGTATAAGTGGAATTTAAGTGCCTTAATAGTAATCGTCGATTTAACTAACCTGAGATTAACGTAATCCATCGTTAGTTGATTATTAAATAGAGTATTTCCAAATTAGGCTCCGTGTGAATTCTGAGCTTAATTTTTTTATCCACGATATCGTTAGACGTATTTGTTTGTTGGGTAATTAATTGGTATAGCCAAAGGACACGGAGCCTAATTAAATTTCATCCTCTAATGACGGTGTTGTTATTATCATGAAAGCCTTTTAATGTCATAACACTGCGTACCTATGGCTGCCAATCATGTTTTATATGCATTTGGACACGAATGCATTTTCATTTTTTATTTGACATATACTTATTTTTGCATCTATTCTCCGGATATGTTCAAAATTGCAGAATTCATTTTTTTATTTTTTATTTTGGTGAAATGTCTATTAAAATTTGTTTTGTGTATATTTATATTTTTTTCGTCCTAGGCATACAAATACGCTAAAGGCATTGTATATTAAGTTCCAACATGAATTTTTTATTTTCATTTCCTCAATTTTTTTTCTTTTTCCAAAAGTCTGAATGTAAACATTATCGACCGTGTATTTTTGCTTTTGAAAAGACTGACAAGACTGACAACTAGTAGCTTCCAGAACTAAGCAGGTAGTATTGTGTCGGTGCCTTATGTAACTCAGTTTGACATATCTGAAACGTCAGTCAATTATACCAAAATTAAGAATAAATCAATATTCACTATATGAAAAAGTAAAACACTTTAGCATCATATATTGCAAATATGTATGTTTTATCAGTTTTGAAGTATTATGTTTCATTCGACTGTGTTTTTGTAAAATTGTTGACTCCTAAAATAAGGCAATCAGTGATTACATCGGAGTAAGCATGGTTTGCCGATATCAAGGGGCAGCATTAGAAAGTACACTTAAGTGACAAAAAATCGACTCACCTGCTTGAATCAAGTAAAAATGTATCTTTCTCAGCAACCAAATTTCTGATTTAAAATGGGAAAATGTGTTTCGTTGACAATTTATTCCACTTTATAATTAGCTTAGTGTGAAATGGATTTCTGCTAAATTTCGCCGGAAAATAGCCCGCGACTTGCGCGGCTACTTCTGGTGGAGTGGTCATTTTATCGAGAAACGATTAATTAATATCTGTGGATATGTGTTCATTAAGCTGTGAAAAACAAATTGCATTAAGAAACACTTACAGTCACAGGAGTACAACAATGCATATGGCAAAAATAATAAAAATTTGGGTTGCTTTAAATTCAACATTTTTCGCCTCGAGGATTCATCAGGAATTTTATGCAATTTAGGCGAATTATTAAGAGGAATAAATTGTCTACAAAACGCATTTTTCCGATTTTAAATCGGACATTTGGTCGCTGAGAAAAACACATTTTTTACTTGATTCATGCGGGTGAGTCCATTTTTTGTGCACTCAAGTGTGTTTGTTTTAGTTTGTACCTGTGATAATAGCTAAATTTCTTAAATATTGTAGTGAGAAACATGAAATTACGCAATATTTTATCAGTTTTGAAGTATTATTTACATTCGATGGCGTTTTTGTAAATATTTTAACTCCTGAAATAAGGCAATCTATGATTACACCGGAGCAAGCATGGTTTGCCAATGCCAAGGGGCAGCATTTCCCTAAGGCGTCATACTAGCAATACAATCTCCGCAACTAACCATCGATCACAAAACTACTTTAATCATATTAATCCATTATATCAATCTGCTATTTCACTCGTGTCCTAGACTACATTTTAAAACGGGCAACATTTTCCAGCATACGTTTCTATGCTAAAGAGCCTTCTTTCCAGAAAATAAGTCCGTGTTATACGATGCCGAATAAATGCAATCGTATGGGCAGATGAAAAAAAGGAGTTTGCATCTCCATTAGATGCATAAAAGAGGGGTGTTTTTTTTTTTTTTTTTTTTTTTTTTGTTGCATTGGCTTCGCGATGGTTGGCATTTTGTAGCAAACGGTTTTTGGTTATACGCGCACACGAAACCCTGTTTCGTCTTATTTTTATTGTTAGAATTTTCGCTTAACGTCCAAGTTTGCATCTAAGGGTATATATGGAGGCAGACATCACCCCCCGAGGCCCTAAAGCTATAAAAATAAGACGAACAGTTGTCCGTTTTTGAATAACAAACAGCCCCGATTTACATAACGGGTGTCTACATAGACGCATCCGATGCGTTGGGCATTTAGCCCAAAGGGATGATTTTTTTTTTTGCTTCAGTCTATATACTACATTCCCAGATCTAAAATTGCTCGTATATTTTTGTGCCAAAATCTATGCCGACTTCTGAAAACGGTATATATATATATGTGAAGAGAAGACATTTATGACCCTATCTATATAGGTTTTGCCCGGATCTCATTTGCATGCATGGAAGACAGTTATTAGATATCTTCTACGTTCTGATTTTCTGAACTTTCTCCAATTTTCATGTTATATATATATATATATATATGTATTTTTTTTTTCTGTGGTGATCATGAGATTGGTCTAACCCATAAAATTTCCAATTGCTATACTTCTAAAAATGTTGCCTCGGCTTATAGGTAATATATACACGAATATCGACTTCCTATCGTTTGATATCCAAATGTAACGACTTGTTTGACCTTTTTTTGGGGGACTTTAAACTGGAAATTTGTACATTTCTTAAATTTGAGTTCAACTTTTTGACCTTTTTGCGGGAGATACTTATCTAAAAGTTATGACGGCCAAAAACAGTTTTTTAAACTTGTATTTTAGATAACTGATTTAGTAGGTGTAATATACGCGAATTTTCATGCATTCAAAATGCCCTAGATAGTCCTTTGAATGGTATGGACTTGTGATGATCTGCGTATCAAACAGCCTTGAAAATCGGGAAATATGCTTGAATAAAATCAGTCGATAAAGTCAGGAATTATGTTTAAATTTCGTGTTAAAAAATACCTTTTGAATTTCATGTGGACGCCTTAAAATTTCCGTTAATCCCAGGATGCTTAGCAGCTTTGAAAATCTGGGAGTCTGTAAATGTGCTTGAAATTTGTATCAATTGATATAGTCAGTAATTTTGCTTGAAATTCATGTGAAACACCAGGTTATCCTTGAATTTCCTGTGCAGGTCTTGAAATTTCCATTAATCTAGGATGGCTACCAGCCTGGAAAATCAGAAAAGTCTGGAAATGTGCTTGATGTTTTTATCACCGCAGAAAAGTCAGGAATTATGATTGAAATTCGTGTTAAACACCTTGAATTTCTAGTTCAGGACTTGAAATTTCCATTAATGTAGTTAGGCTTGCAGCTTTGTAAATCAGGAGAGTCTGGAAATATGCTTGATTTTTTATCAATGGAAAATGTCTGGAATTATGCTTGAAATTCGTGTCCAGCACCAGTTCATGCTGGATTTTAAATTTCAAATTTTGCTAATTGGTAAAATATGTTGTTTTTACAAATTTCCAATTTTTTAAAAACAAAATTCTCTTGAAAATTAGATCCTTGAAAATGTTTTTAAAAAAATGAACCTTGTATTCCTTGAATCGTCATCGTATTTTTTGTTTTTGTGCAGCAAATCTAAATAATCCTTTCTAAAATATGCTTGAATTTGTGTAGACAATTTAGTTTACACCCTGATGAACATATGGTCTTAGATGTTACATTAATTTGGGTAATAAATAAAATCTACAGTTAGTTAAGATCGAAATTCATCTTAATTTACGAAACCCTAAGAAATTTCAACCCGCGGAGAATAAATGCAATCCTAGTACTTTATTATAAATTAGTTTGATTTATAGAAACTTGACTTCTTGAATAGGATTTCTCGACTTTTATATTAACAAATTGTTTGTAACAAACAAAAGATTGGATTCGTAGAGCACGTTTAACAACATCATTTGTTTTATTTGGGTTAATGATATTGGGCATTAAGCCCCCTTCTTTCGAGCGAGGGCATTCAGTGAAAAAGAGTAGGGGAAAAAAAAAACCACCTCAAATTAATTAAGATAAATGTAAAATTAATTTACAAGATATGGCTTCTTCAGCCAACTTGTTTCATTATTTATAATTAGGAAACAAAAGGCCGTCAAACAAAGAAACTTAATGAGCCCCATATTGGATACGAATCCTCATTATCTTTGAACAAAAGTATACAAAAGACCTTTTACCGGAATTAACAAAACCTTTAATCGTTAATTTAAGCTAAAAAGTTTGAAATTCATTCAAAATGATGGTTTATTTAGAGCTATGACTGTAGAAATGAAATATCACCAACAACCCACAATAAATACCTTAAATCAGGTGGGTGGTTAGCCTTAGGAATCTGTTATCTTCCTAAAAACTACCGCGGCACACCTACATATTTGTCACGGCACACCGGTTTAATAAATACTTTAAATAGTTGTATGGGAACAGCAATTACCGTATCATCTTTTAAGATACCCTACGAAACAATCGAAAACTTGCAGAGATAACCATGAGATCATCATCATCATCATCATCATCATCCAAGTTTTCATCACAGATAAAAGAAATGATATGATCATCATCATCATCATCATCATCATCATCATCATCATCGCAACACGAGGATGTAGAAAAGGCAAAATGTGTAGCAGTTAAAGAGAACCTCGAGGGAAACAAAGACGAATTTCAAGTTGAAATAAATGTTGGAGAGATAGAAATTCAAACTATTTCCTAAGTCAATAGAATATTTTACAAGTCTTCTGTGGGTCCTTAAAAATTTGGAAAAATGGAAAAAATAGGCCGTTTAAAACACTGGTGAGCATTAAAACAAGATCGTAAAACAAGCCTGTTTCACAATCATCTGGGGAACCAAAAAAAAAAAAAAAACGACGAGGAAAAAAATGATGATGATACACTATTGTCTTTCTATTCATCATTTCAGTCAGAAATTTAAAACGTAATGGGGGCATAAAATAGCCATATTTCCATCCAAAAAAAAAGGTAAAAAGCCATTGTAGAATGCGCAATTCGATTATAAGCCCATTTCCATAGCAATATACCTTAGGGGTTTAACTACTACTACTACAAGTCCGCAGTGAGGCTATATGTATAGTGTTAAGGGGATATATCATTACATTTTGAATAATCCAGGTGGCGGTAGTGTACTGCATGGTATATGTCTGGTTTTCGACTATATGTTCACGGCACACTCAAACCGATCTGCTAAAAATGTCACGGCACACCGTACCTTATTTAAGGAGAGATTTTCTATAATTCCTCCAATGAAATATAGACTTAAATTCGTTTTATTTAATAACTTCTCTATGATGACCATTTCTAATGCTTCTTATATTCAATTAGTGTATAATATCCAAGTATGGGCCATAAATAGTCACGTGTGAGCCACATTTCGCCAATGGAGGGCCAAATAACCCAATTCCACACAGTGTAAGCCCCTGAACGTCAGCATCAACTTAATGCTCCGCTGTTATGTGTGAACGCCAACCATCAGGGGCAACATTCAGAAATTGCCCCCAATAGTTGGCTTTCAAACATAACAGCGGAGCACTGAGCTAATGCTTACGTTTAGGGGTTTATATTGTGTGGAATTTGGTTATTTGGCCCACCTAAAGAACGATGATGATAATGATATCGTATTTAGATCCTAGTGTATCTGGTGTTACAATTGATGGTATTTAGATACTTTATACCTTTTTGTACCCTCCTCACAACTGCTTAATTAAACGCTGACTGATTTTAGTTAGACACCATATTTTTTGAGCTCGTGATTCCGCACTACATTTTTTGAATTCAAATGTCCTCTCGTATACGTTATTGGAATGCCTTAGTGTACGTATGTGTGCACATGGTATGTACATGTGTATAGATGTTCCGTGTCTTCCGAATGCATTTTTGGCGTTGTTTTAATTCGTTATGTTAGGTATGTTGAGTGTTTTATTTTTCCTCATCGTTGCATTTTATCCACGTTAAATTTGTCGGAAGAAGCGACGCATTTTAGTGGTTTTTGAATGGCGAACATTTCCTTCCAGTGGGTTTCACCCGACATGTTGCTGCCATATTACACGCGTGCCAAACACACGTCATATTTCCCCCTATTATGCTACGGATCTGGAATATATAACCATATCTCTCCCGTTTCTGGATTTATGTTATACAGCGAATCTAAATTCAAACTACTCTGATTTTGGTAACCAATATTTTGATAATGTTGGTGGTTTTTTTTGTTTTGTTTTACCTACCATTGGAATAAAACGCTCCGTTTATTGGGGACATATCTGGAAACATTTAATGTGGTCCTATTATGCGGCTTGTTGTAATTTACAGTTGATGTGGTACGTTGTTTCAACATTCAAAGTTTGCCCCTTGATGGTTGGCTTTCGCGCATAGCAGTGAAGCATTGAGCTAATGCTTGTGTTTAGGGGTAGAATTAGGTTATTTGGCCCACCCTTGGCGAAATATGGTCCACACGTGCCTATTTATGCCCCATACGTGGATATGTATGCCAATAGCCAGATATGGCCCATACACGTCCATATATGGACCACACATGGCTATATATAGCTTTTCTTGCCTAGGGCAACTCAAATGCTGAAAAGGGTCGTACATATAGGTCATTGAAAGTCTTAAATATGGCCTTTACATGTCCATATATAGCTTTGGGCTCTTCACTCGACACAAGGCTATATATAGCAGACTTAAGTCTAGATTTGGCCCTTACTTGCCCATCGGTATACACCGATTTATTTCGGGCCATTGCAAGTCTAGTTAATTATAGTCTAACTATGGCCCAAACTTAACAAATATAAAGTTGAAAAGGTCAATACATGACCTATACATGTCCATATATAAATCCTCCACATCCTTGTTATCACACGTATAGACGTGCGTACGAGTTTTAACATTGAGTTTTTTGAGCCCTTCAGTCATGAGTTATTCATTCTTGTACTTTAACTCCCTTTTTGGGGGGGCCTCTGGAGTTGTTTGGGTTTTTACGATATGTGATTTGTCCTTTAGTAGTGTTCATTATGGTTCCAGAGGCGCCTCCTACGTGCGTGTGCCGCATTTTTGCTCACCAATAAGCTCACAAATGGCCACATATATTTTTTTTCATCTTGTCTCACACATCTTCATTTTAATCAGTCAAATCTAGCCTCAGGAAAATGTCAAATTTAGGAGAGGAAAATCCCCCCCAAAAAATACTCCTTTTTTTAGTTTCGTGCTAACAAAAACGAGCATTTTTTTGTGGCTTATGGTCCTTTTCATCCATTAGTGGTACTCCGTATAACCAATTAGGGCTTTTTTTTTTTTGCTTATGAGATTGATGAGGCACGTCAGTCTATTTACACAAGTGGGTCCTTGTTCTACCCCATTAAACCTAACCTGAATGTGTTTTACGTGACAGAAAACAATCGTTTCTTTTATGCTTTTCCTCGTTAATGAAGCAAACATGCAAATGAGTTAATCATGCTAAGGAAGGAAGTCAAAGGGACTTATGGATGAGAAACTGAGGGGGACAACTTGCGCACTTTTACCCCTTTTTATGCACGATTCGACACTTGTTTTTACAACCCCCTTACTCTACATCACATTTAATAATTAACCCAAAAAAAGATCGATTCATTATGTAGAAATCGTCGGTTAATGTTGTTAATCATGTGCTTTTAAGAGATTTTTGTTAACTTCCAACATCTAATGTTTAGTACACACTAGAGCAAACACGAAACGTAAACAGAGTTTATGCGAACTAATTTGTCGAAACATTCGTGGCAAACTTTGACAGCCATCTTGTTTGCAAAAAAAACAACGTGTCTACCAAAGATAGTAAAACATTTTGAACAAACTCTTTGGTAGCAGTATTGTTTCTAAAAACAAGATGGCTGCCAAGTACAATCTCGAATACTAGGCAAACATTCTTGGCGGCCATGTTGTTTCTAATGCTTACTACATATTTGAGCAAACACGAAACGTAAACATAGTTTATGCGAACCAGTTTGTCGAAACATTCGTTGCAAACCTTGACGGCCATCTTGTTTACGTAAACATCATGTCTACGCAAGATAGTAAAACATTTTCAACAAACCACATGGCAGCCTTATTGTTTCTAATACTTAGTGTACACATGAGAGCAAACACGAAACGTAAATATAGTTTATTCGAACCAATTTGTCGAAACATGCGTGGCAAACCTTGACAGCCATCTTGTTTGCAAAAAAAAAAAAAACATGTCTACCAAAGATAGTAAAACATTTTGAACAAACGGTTTGGCAGCCATGTTGTTTGTAATGCTTACTAAACATTAGAGCAAACACGAAACGTAACGCAAACTAATTTGTCGAAACATTCGTTGCAAACCTTGACGGCCATCTTGTTTACATAAACATCATGTCTACACAAGATAGTAAAACATTTTCAACAAACCACATGGCAGCCTTATTGTTTCCAATACTTAGTGTACACATTAGAGCAAACACGAAACGTAAATATAGTTTATGCGAACTAATTTGTCGAAACATGCGTGGCAAACCTTGACAGCCATCTTGTTTGCAAAAAGAAAACATGTCTACCAAAGATAGTAAAACATTTTGAGCAAACTGTTTGGCAGCCATGTTGTTTGAAATGCTTACTACACATTAGAGCAAACACGAAACGTAACGCAAACTAATTTGTCGAAACATTCATGGCAAACCTTGACGGCCATCTTGTTTACATAAACATCATGTCTACACAAGATAGTAAAACATTTTCAACAAACCACAT
>JAUJYV010001119.1:0-21636 GCA_033995625.1 Ophyiulus pilosus
GGTCATAACTGCAAAATTAGTGGATTGGTAAACGAAGTCCTTCATATTTTTAGTTAATTTTATATGTTCATGATTATTTAATAAAATAAATGAACATTGAAAGAAGTCGAAATTTTAGTTGTTTTCGGATTCTTTCTATATTCTTTTTTTTTAAAATAATTGAGGTGATTAAAATTATACATGTATTTTAAAAATATGAAGGCCCAAGTTACCACAGTGAGACATAAATGATCCTGGCCATGAAAAACTTAAACTTTGGAATTACAAGTGAATTATGAAATATTATAAATTGAGTTTGTTGAAATTTATTTAAGAGGAGATATTATAGAAGTTTTTTTCCTGAAAATTGGCTACTTAATTTACGTGTATAGCTTTATAAGAGTTTGTATGTTCCCAAGTCCCAATATTTCTATTGGCTCTTGGGTAAAACTGTACCATACATGATACATTCTTTTTTATGATTTCATTTTTTTTAGCATCAATTACGAGTTTAATGATATTTTTTAAAAGAGTTGCTTCAATTTTGTTGCTAATATCAGCAGTCTGAATTGCAAATTAAGGCTAAAGCATATAGGCAGTTATTGGAAAGGATTTTAATGTTAAAAATTTGGCAGCTTAAGTTTTTTTGAGTATTTATTGCAATGAATTAGATGACGATTTGTCAGCGAATATTTGTTACCATATTTTTCTTTTATTCATAGCCATAAGAAGCAAAAGAAATAGTAGTGTTAATGATGCTTGTTATAGACATGTGTAAGCACGTTTGTGGTCTGTTACACGATCACCTTTTTGATCTTCAAGGAGTGAAATCTTTGAATTATTTTTTGTTATTGTGCATCACCAATTCTAATATAATGGAACTGAAAGTTTTCAAAATGTGGATTTTTTCTCTGTAGGAATTTTGTATGGATGTTCACTTGTTCGATTCGTATTTTTTGCTCGTCCGTTCAATAAATTTCTGTATTTTTATTTGTATTTATATTTTAAGGATTTTTTCAATAATTTCTATATTTTAGTGCTACCGCTGTTGAAAAAGCTTTATTTGTATTACTTTTAAAATTTTGAAATTCGTGGACATTTGAGTTTTTGAAACACCCTGTAAAATGGTTTGTGACGTCATTTGTACCGGCTTCTTAGCCGGCTAGCCGCCTGGTTGATGACGTACGATCATGAAACGCGATAGAACGCGACAAGCTGCTTCGGTATTTCTGTAGATATTTTACTTATTTATGCGTTTTGTTTAAAGAAAATTCTTGTAACTTAATATCGTTAATACATCTTCTCGCTAAGAAGTGATTTTATCCAAGTTTGGACGCCGCCGAATTATTATTTACCGTAACTTAAACTTAGTGCCCGTACGTTAAGCCTAACTCAATGAAATTTAGGGTTAAATTGAGCTGATCCACGTAACTGTAAATTCCAACCTGTTAGAGGATTTTACTTAGTATTATTTATTATTGACTTTTAAAAACGTGCAGCCTGATATTAAAATCTTGCAATATTAATTATGGCAAGCCCTCGAACGAGACGCGTCTTACAAGAAATCAAACCAAGAAATGAGAACAACGTAAGTACCATTTGATTAATGTTCATTTCGCGACCCAAATTTATTTTTAAAAAAATTAATTACGTTTTTAAGTTAAGAGTTGCTGCACTTTGTAGTGAGAATTTTCTACAGTGTTAAACTAACGACTATGCAGTCGCGGTATAATATATGCCATGAAACTGAATGAATGGCCGTATAGGATTAGGAGCTTTAAAATATTTGAAACTTAATTGTTACGTGCCACGATCTTGAGTTGCCTGATAATGTCAAATATTCCACAATATCTATTTGTCTGCTTTCAATTATTTGTTGTGTCACAAAGCCTCGTGGGCAAGACTATCTTTGTCGTTTCTGAAAACACGTCTCGCCACGCTGCTTTATAGTTACCTAATGTGCTTTTGTGAACCACTCAACATCAAGCAAGTCTTCAAGGTCTCTGTCCTTTAAAAAGTAAAGTGTTGGGGGAGGTGACTTTAAAGTTGCCGTTTTCATGACGTGAATGTAATGACTGCATCAAAATTCGACGTGAATCTCACTGCAGTCAAATGGAGAAAATACAAAGAGTTTTTTTTTCCTCCTAGTACACCATTATAATAGAACGTTTCAAATTTAGGGTTTAATATACAAACATTTTCCAGACGAATGCCAGAAATTTCCAGAGAAATCGCCAAGTTACTATGGCATCTAAATTAAAATCTAATTAATACATTTAAAAATGTTCAGTTATAAAGTTGGTGAACGTTTGGCGTGTTGCCAACATATACAGTTGATCAAGTCTTGAAATATTGTGCTTTATATATACTATACAAAAAGCTGTAGAGTAAATTAGAAAAATCCAAAAGTTATGAGCTCTTTGTATCACGACAAATTGTGTTTCTGGAAAGAATAATAGAAAATAATACAATGAAAGAAAGCACCAGTCAGCACATGGAGAAATATACACATTTGAAGGTATACTTGTAGAAATTAAATTTTGTTATACAGTACCTCTTGTCTTCATAAAATAGCAAGATTTAATGAAGATATACAGCTCAATTTCTTAAGTAAAAAATGTGATTTTTGAAATAAACTGTATTTAGAAAAACAAGTGAACTTTTATAGAGTTTTTCAATTGCATTTTGGCTATTTTTGGCATACATTTAACTGAGAGTGGCTTGAAAATAGTCTTGAAACAGGTTCTTAATGTGGCAAATTAATTAGTTTTTTCATTTATATTTGTTTTACTTTTTTTTTTGCAGACATGTTTTGAATGTGGGAGTCATAACCCCCAGTGGGTTAGTGTCACTTATGGAATTTGGATTTGCCTTGAGTGCTCCGGAAAGCATCGAAGCCTTGGGGTTCATCTTAGGTGGGTTAAGTGAAATAACAGAGATGAATTTAGTTCACCATGGCTCGGTTTTTGTTTAATATGTTCCCTTTAAAGGTCATTCACAATTGCTTATTTTAAGCAGACCTATTTTATTTGAAATGTAAGAAATCATATGTAAGAAAATGTGATATTTGTTTAGTATTCATGCTTTGCCTTCAAGTTTTTGTGTTGGTTTTACCTTCAACCTACTAAGTAAAATTGCGGTATGCTGACTTACCTTTCAAGTGTATTTAGGATCATCTGATTGTTCTTGCCAACTATTTAATATGTTCATTGATCTCCAAGATTTGACAATTCATTGTTCAATGTCCTTTAGCATACATTAAAACTTTCCAAGTCTAACGTTCGCTTTGCATTACTAAATCTGTACATTGCATTTTCGTTTTCTATAGTTTTGTTCGTTCGATAACAATGGATAAATGGAAAGACGTTGAATTGGAAAAGATGAAAGTGGGTGGTAATAGGAATGCTAGGGAATTTTTTGAATCTCAAACCGATTGGGACGACTCAATGAGCTTACGGGACAAGTACAACACCAAGGCAGCTGCGTTATACCGTGATAAGGTAATGTGGACCGCATTTTCCATTTTAATATGCAGATGCGATTTGTGAAGTAAATGGCACGCTAACAACACATCAGTCGATGAAAATGCTGTTTTTTGGCTGTGATTTCAATCTACTAATTGTGTCTTGGCAGATTGCCACTTTGGCAAAAGGAGAACGATGGTCGGTGGAAACGTCATCAGCAAGGAATTATATTCCTTCACTCATAGGGAGTCATTCCTCATCAAATAGTTTGCCTTCTTATTCGGACTCAAAACCAAATATGCAGGATAATTGGGATGCTTATGGCACTCAAAGGTAAGTTGGAAAACTGACTAATGTGCATATATGACCTCAATACCCCTGTAGTCACAATTTATAATCCTTCATAAACCAGTGTTGGTCTCCTTTCTAACATAACTCAGAATCTGTACTGGTTATGCTGCTAAATATTTTCATTTGTTACTCTTGTTTCAGTTTTACATTAGATAGTTATCAATCTTATCAAAGAGACGAATTCTTTGACAGGAAACAAAATGAAAATTCACTTAAACCAGAGTAAGTTAAATGGGGTGCATCTGAAGTTTTATTTGGTGACCGTGTGGCAATATGCAACTTTGTTCTTCTAGCGATGTTCCGCCAAGTCAAGGAGGACGGTATGTTGGTTTTGGCGTATCTGCACACGGGCCTCCTCGTAGTTCTTCCCAAGAGTTCTTTGATACTGCTATGTCTTCCTTAGCTTCGGTGAGAAATATATATTTTTAATTCACTATCTTATAAATGTGGGTCACTTATAACTATGTATAAGTGTAATCTACAATTAAAATTTGAAAAGACAACAACACCTGTAATCGCGACTTAGGCTGTTATCAGAATTTTGCGGTGTGTGTTATAAAACGATTTTTTTTCAAAGGGTTGGAGTTCTTTTGCTGTTAATGCTACGAAGATTGCTTCAAAGGCTTCAGAGGGGGTAAGTGCTATCAATGTAGAATGTGTATTCCCGTTTTTGTTGAATGCAAAAGAAGTAAAATTGGTATAACTTTTCAAAGAAAACTACAATTGCGGTAACTAAAAGCTACGGTACCTACAAGTGATAAAAACTAGATACTGTAGCAACATATAATTGTTTACACAAAATATAAAGGAGAAGGTTATGGGATTAAAGTATATTACATTCCCAGAGTTAAACAGCAGTGGTCAAGTAAACTTGATAGGTATGCAATTTGGCGGTTTTGTTTCTGTACAATCCAAAGATTACTTTGAGGAGACTTTGCATCAAATAAATGATAAATCCAAAACAATGTGCTGAAGTCGTTAAGAATGGCTGCCTAGGGTCTGAGAATGAGGCCGATGAAACCTACTTCTGCTTAAATCACAAAAGCAAACCACAAGAACTAAACAGCCCCTGTAATTACAATTTTCATAAACAAAATTTGTCAAAAACACTGGGAGACACTTTAGAAATTCAAACAAAATGGAAGAAAAGTTATGACTAGCTGCATCCCACAAACGGCTACATAGAGTGACACACAAATGAAGGTGTCTACTATATCTATAGGACTTGTTTCGAAAGTGTCAGACTGTAAATTGATGTTACTCCTTTATAATTATGTGACAGTATTTAACTGTAGAGCATTAAGTAACATGATAATACTTGCTGTCGTATTTAATTTACGGAGAAGAGTGTTATGACTGGGTGCACAGATGTTGGAGGAAATATAACAAACGTCTGTGAAGTCTTCAATTACAAATTAATGATAGTCGGCTTATCTACTGTTTTGATTTTTAATGTTGTGTTAATGGAACGATAATATTTCATGAAGACAGTACAATGCTGCCCATTATTGGCTCGTGATGAGTCACATAATTGTGTAACTGAACATCAGATGAAACCGTTTATTATATTAATTGATAGAGCATTGTGATTTGTAGTATTCAGATTTCACTAACATCTAATTTGTGTTAAATGGATTAAAACTGCATCAAGTTTTTGTTCATTGGGACTTAAATTTCAACTTTTGTAAAGATTTAGAGATTTTATCAGGAACTTGCACGTTCTACTTTTATCTAAAAAACCCCAACTGTTTTAAATACTTTGTTAGAGACTTTTTATTATCATATTTTTTTAAAGAAAACGTTGTACTTTAATATTATATATGATGATTTTCTATTCATTTTATTACATTTTTTTCAGGCACTTAAAATAGGAACAGTGGCCACTCAGAAGGTGTCAGAAATTAGTGAAACTGTTACAGAAAAGGTATGATTTTTTGTTAGAATATACATTAAAATGCTATTGCGTTTTCAGCTAATTGTTTGAAAACAAAGAATATCGAAGATATGGCCGTAAGTTCTGCAAATTTTGAATCCTAATATCAATGCAAGCTGAATGCCATTTTATATTTGCTCGGTTTTGTGTTTTGGTCTATTTTTGACTTTAAAAAAAAAAAAAGTATTTCTCCTAAGAGAATAAGCATTGTTATTTTTATAAGATGCTTGGCGATTTTTCAGACGTTTATGTATTTTAGTGCTTAATATTTAAGCATGCTTGGGCCTTGGGGTTATTTTTTAATTTCAATTTTACTTATAAGTAATATGCTTTCCCTGATAATCAATTCAATATTTGTTGTTATGAACCCATGAAAGTATTCAAGCGTGACATCCTTGAGGCAAAGTTTTCATTAATTAATAATTCATAAATTCACAAAACGTATGAAAACGGGTTTGATAAATTGAATCCCTGTCTTGTGCTGGTTGGGTTAGTTTCCAATTAATTTCTTATGAGGCTTGTTTACATTTTTCTACTAAAAAGTTTACTAATGAGGCAATAAAATTAATTAAACTTGATTCTACATTAGCAGGATGTAGACTCGACGTGCATGCTAAACTGATTGATATCCCAATTTTCTGGAGTACAGTTTTCAGTTAATTCAGACTTGAAGTGTAGAAAAAAATAGTTTGTTAAACAAGCTTGTACATCAGGGATAGCTTTAAAATTATGTGTGGCGATTGAGCATACACGTCAATAACATTTTTTGTTATTAGCCATGAGGGATATGTCAAAATCAATGTAATAATATATAATAATCTATAATCTTTTTGTTCGAAATTTTTAAAGTAGAAATTATAACCAAATTCTTAGATTGACATGCAAGCATGTTAGATGACATTTCTGTCATCCTTTGCATTGATAAGGTGCGTTAGCAAAAATATCAAGTTTTTTTGTGTGGGAATTTAACGCTGTAGTCTAGGGGGAAAAACAAACAAAACTGGTTTATATAAGCTAATATCCTGCTGGGCCTGAAGCCACATGACTATCTTTTGTACTTTCAGTCGACGTGACAGTTTTGTCTGTTATGTCGACATTTGCGTCTTTTGCAAATGTCTCATTTTAAGTAACTTTCAAATAGAAATGCACACGTGATTATAGTAAAGCATTCTTCAAATGCTGCGAGTTGAGCTATTAGGGTAAGTGTAAAAGCATTTGATATTACAAGGACAACAATTTAACCCTGAAAATTTGATTTGAAAATAGTTCGAAAATTTGCATGCATTTTTGATTTGTTGCGCCACTGGTTTGAAAGGATTTGAACACAAATTGCGCACATTTTTTACCGGGAATTGCATGTACAGAATTCATGCCCAGTAATTGGAGTGTTTTTTAAACCAGGCAGGATGTGTCAACTAACATTAACAATAGGCAAATTCTGGATACAGCAATCTCTTATCATAATAATACAATTTTCCCCATAGCATATATATAGCAGTGGTATTAGGTTTTTTTCATAAACACAGTGGAATTTGTATTAATTTATTTTTACATGCTCTTGTGTCACCCTGAACTATCAAAGTTCATGTCTGGCTCGACATGCTGGGTGTAATAACATTATGCAAATTTGCCAAGCTGGAATTCTTTTGTGGTGGCTGGCACCTATTGTTTAGTTTTCAATTTTATTTGCTAATTCATGCGTCTGTTTTGAGAATTTTATTTGGCCTTCTTTTATTTAGTTCGGTGCTTTTTTTTTTTGTTTTCCTTTTTTTATTGTTACGCATTGTGTTGCATCCATTCATCGTACACCTCACGTGCCTTCCTCTTCCTGTGAACCTCCGACCGAATTCGTATACTGGGCGGTGCATTATTACCAGGTCAAAGAAGGTAAAATCATGGACGACGTTCAGACCCACATGTCGACCATCGCCAGCAAGGTGCGTTTTTAAAATGCCGGTGTGGCAACATTTCGTCTCTATTTTCGGTCCTAACCAAGTTTCTCTCCGTTTCACTTAGGTGCAAGACGTGAGCCGAAGAGGATGGAAGGATTTGTCCACCGTGTTTGGAGAAAGGCAACACATGCCACTGCAGACGTCGGATGATTCCCTGTGCGAAAACACATCTCTGTTGTCCGGAGGAGGAGGAACTTTCAAGGATCGAAACAGGCCAGTCGCATTTTACTTAGTGGGTCTCTAGGGGAAGCTCTTTCTGTATGGTTTTCTTGGGCATGCTTTGGCACGATTGGGTGTTGCCAGGATTTAATGAAGGTCAATACCAATCACACTGGATATAGGTTGTGTCCAGAAATTGGTTGAATTGTATCCAAAAAATGGGACGTGATTTCCCACTAATGACTGCTCAAGTCTGTTCCACCAAAATATTTTGAGGAAATTGTTGGTGTTGACATGAGGCACAGGTGAGATTATATGTGGCTTTACTCTGTAGCCCGATACGAGGTAGGGCTATTTACTTGCATTTTGTTGCTGTTCACGTACAGCATTTTGCAATTCTCTTGGCGATTTAAACTAAAGGAAAACCGCTTTTTATCTTTATTTGACATGCTGTTTAGGATATTTATTTGTTGAACATTTGTCTTTCAAAAATTTAAATTGAAGGATTTACTTCAGGATATGCTTAATTTTGTGAAGATTAGGCAAAGCCTGCGCCTTGATGTACTGTTTCATCGAGACTCGTTTCACAGAAAGATCATGCTTTCTTATCCTTGCAAAGACCTTTAAATTATCAGTAATATACATACATGCAATTGTAAATCCACAATGGATATTGCTTGGCGACACTACAATTTCATAAACACTGATGTAGGCGCGCAACTTGGCATCAGCTTCATACACCGTTTACTTTGGCAGCAGCTTTTTTATTGATATTGCTGAAGTCTCGGGTTGTACCAACTTACTTGCTGGATAGAACAATTACATGTCAAACTATTGATATGATTGACTTAAAACTTTAATCACCACAGTGTTATCCCCATCGTGCCCACACACTGGCTGTTTAGCATGGTCTGCTTCTGTTCTATTTAAGCCTCTTGTTATTAATTAATTATGATTGGGCTTAATTGCAACTCCGGCACACGAATCCACACTCTTAAGATGGTGAACGTTGCCAAAACATCGATTTCCAACTTTTAATTGGCGTAATTTAACATGTGCACGACACAGTGTCGTGTAAAAAAGCAGATAACTGAGAGAAATGTGATCAGAGTTAGTATTGTACACCTTACTGGTGTATTTATAACATGCCGGTGATTGAAGGGTTGTTTACGCAAGATATCCAGTCGACATTCAAGGTTATTACCATAGTTACCTGGGAACTATGGAAGGATACATACTTGCTTTCTCTGTATTGCACTTCTAAGAAAAGCAGCAAAGGCCAGTGCCGCCTGTTTGTTTTTAATCTGCCCTACTGTTCATTCTGGTTCATTAAATCGGATGGTAGTCATGCACAATATCTGCACACAATGGAATCGCAGCTACCGAAAATGACCAAAGTTTGAAGTTTTTGTATTGCATTGTAATTTTGTGTACGTGGCAAGGTCGTGAATTAAATTCGATCTATATATTACGTTCTGTTACACCAGTTTTGCAAATTTGGTTAATGGAATTCTCAGATTGCTGCAGGTGGCAAAAACGCCTTTTTACAACAATATCGTAATTTTCCAAACCTTAACAAGTTTTGCATACAAATAGCGTATTTTCATTAGTTTAGTTTTCTTCAGAAATTAGCTGTGCAAACAGTATTGTGTATTGTGTTATGCTTCTGCTCGTTAGCTTTTGGAAAAGTCTTTGTCAAAATTGTTAGACAACCTGTTGGATTTTTGATTAATGGATCCCTAATCAGCAAGAAAAGATGTTTTTCAGAAGAATTCCTATATTACAGCTTTCTTAATGCATTGTAAAAGTCGAGGTCAACAGGGGAGTGGGAATTTTGATGTCACCTTCCATAGTTGTGGAACTCGTGACCTTAAAAACAATTATATAGCCATTTCCTAATTTGCCTTTAAGTTGAAAACAAGCCCTTGAAATAACAAGTTTCAGAAGGGTGATTTATATCACGTATTGCTGACTCTGTAAATTAGACTGTTGTGTGGTAACAGTTTTGTACAAAGTTTTGCAGACTTTAAATATTAGGTGTTTTGCTTTTAAACAAAGATTGTTATACGAATCGATTGACAGAAATTACTAATGTTGCAAAAATAAGTATTTGATTGAATGACTTTTGGTCGTTGAGAAAATGAATATTTAAAGTAAGTTAACGAGGGAAATAATCATTCTTGCTTTAAGAAAGTAATTTCTTGTACTTCTGACTAGACGTGACGATGCATTGGCGTCACCCCTCCGATTAATTTATTTTTACCAATTCTATGCCTGGTGCGTTGACATTACTAACTAGGTAATTGTCTCTTTGCCGATTGATTTAAAGTGCTTCATTGAGCCCAATAATCTTTGTAGGATTTCTTGAAATTCTATTTTTGGAATTGTGATGTCAACCGTTGTTGGTTGACAATTCCTTGACAGCAGTTAAAAGTGTAGGCTGAAGAAACACTGTAATTAACTCTTTTTATAGCCGTCTGTTTTGTTTCTTCTATGTTGACCTTTTTACAATTTGAAAACTTGTTTATGGTGCAAATGATTTTTCATACAGGTGTGTGTACACCCATGTCGGTATGTTTTTACCACTGGAGCTCACACTGACTCATGGTACCATGGCTAGCTAATACACAAAAAAACAACGTTGAATACATTTCCTGAGGTAAAATACTGAGTCACTACTCAGTTTTTGTAGGCGTTGACTAATTATGGTAGATGCTGTAAAATTCTTTTAATTTGCATATCAGCATATTCTGTATGCCCTTATGTTCCATGGGTTTAAGGATGTCAGGTGATATGGACGTGTACTGAATAATGAATTTGTTACCTAGACCAGTACAAACGTAGGTTCGAGGCTGTAGCAGGCAGAATAAATACTACGTGTTTATTAGAAAAACGTCTTCAGTAGACTTCCTTCTTGAAATTGAGGATGCATAACGTCGTTGCCTTTTTCATTTTTCGAGGTTTTTTCCCTCGAGTCGATCATATCTTAACACGATACACGATGTAGTTACTGTAACAAAATGGCGTCTAATTAAAATTTTCCTAGCATGTGTTGTAGCAAGAAGTGAATTTATGGCCAAAAAAATAAAAACAATTGCCCGAATTTTCGAAAGAGTTGTCTAATACTAATTAGCGCATTTTTATGAAACTAGCTACTAATATGTAGTGGTTCATATATATTAATAGTTGTCCCAGTTTCTATTTTTACATTCTGTTGCGTAATGATGCCAAAACTTTGTTGGTAAACTTCGAGAAATAGGGTTAAATAACTTGAAATTCAGCCTATTTGTTTTTATAATGATTCACATAATGCGTCAAGTTGCTTGTTGGAGGCGGTTCTAAAAATTCCAAACCCATTTTCAAACCTTTAGTTCATAAATAATACGCGGAGAAATTGCTTAATTAATAAGTTTGGAAATTAGTTTTGAAGAATGCACACGAAATGAAACGCTCTGTTTCGCGTGTTATTTTAAAACAAAAGAGAAACTGTAAACTAAGATCTGTCAAGTTTGCAAATATCCATTATCCATAACATGAGTCATTGTATCATCAAAGGTATGGGCTTTTGACACGATTTGATCCACTGATGTTTTTATTAAGGAAAAACCTGTTGCAGCCATTGCATAAAAGTTCATCAACAATCATAGTTAATTCCCATATTCAGACTTGCATTTTCGTGTATCCAAAACCAGTCCCCAAAGCTAAAAGCCTTGATTTTTTTTAAACTTTTTCCTCCAACGATTATTCAACGATTCAATGCATGCTTCTTGTCATACCGAACAACAAGCTGCTCGCTTTCCCCCTTTATTTGGGTTCTTGATTTTCTTACCCTGACTCTCAGTTTTCGTTTTTCAAAGTTCGAATCGGACTTCTGTGACGAGTCATGCAGTTTGAAATGAAAGTGCTAACCCACTTTGAAAAGCCTTCTTTTGCCCCTCTTGGAAAATCTTGACTAATGTTCGTAAACAGGTAGACGCATCTGATAAGCCTCTAGAAAACAGGACAACCTGTTCGGCCTTCCCCGATCCACCTCTGCTTCTTCTGTTAGTCACCCCCATGACCACCGTTTCGGCCAAGGCCACCGGGTTTGACCGTGTGATAAATGACATCGGAACACCCCAATGTTCCGCCGTCGCACATGCACGTTTTCCGAGCCCACCAATAGGTGCTTTAATACCGTAGGTCAGTGGCTTTTGTGGCACCGTCGTAACTCTCCTTCTCCCCACCATTCTTGCAGAAACTTGAATTCTTCCTTTTGAATTTCCTCTCCACCGTGGGCTGGCATTCGCTCAAGCGCCAATGATATTGTTCTACAGGTGGGAAAAGGTACGCCACCTAGTTGCCTCCTCTTGCCAGTTGGTGTCCACACTTGTTTTCATCCGCGGCAACCAAAGCGCCTTTCCTCCCCCCAACGACTCTTGGCGTCGAGGGGAACTGTGTGAATACGGACTTGTACTTGCCTTTGTGCATCAGCGAAGTAGTCAGTCGGGTTCATTGGCTTTGTTTGCACTTTTTCTCGCTCTCGTCTGGCCCACATGTAACAGCGTGTGTTTTCCATAAAGCATATGTGACGACATGCTGTTCCTCCTGCGACTCATGTACGTGCGCTGTCACATCGCCACTTAACCGTTGGACGCTCCACGGATCGATACGTTGCGTCCCAGATAAATTTCCGGTAAAACACTTCCTAGAAGCCCGACACTGTCCTCTGCAACCGTGGCTTTCGTAAGCAGTTTCGCGTTCAAGTGCCGCGTGGACGGTGGAAAGGAGAGCGGCATGGATAGGGTGGCCATCGCGGCCGTGAGTGGAAACATCCTGCAGGACAGGAAGGGTGGTCTCAAGAAGGAGTACAAAGCGTGAGTATATTGACAAAGATGACAATGGGATGTGGTGTCTTCGGCTAAGAAAGCACTTAATGCGCAGTAATGGTGTGGAGGCCAGCAGTCAGTCCTCTCTAACTGATGAGGCATCAGTTTGTTTCTGATCTTTTGAAAGGTTGTTGTTGGGTGAAACATTGCCAGGGGCATTTCGTGTTTCTTCGAACTCCATGTTTGGCGTTTTGTTCTATCTATGCTTTGTTTTATAAACTTTAAATGCGGTTCCAAAATCTTTTCATCAGTTTGGCATCGAACTTCATGATGGTTTTAAATGGACACCTGAAAATGTTACCAGCTGGATAACAGCTGATTTCCCTTTGATCACATCTGTAAAATGACGTCCGAGAATCGATTTGAACATCGTTCACTTTAAATGTCTCGATAAACATCAGAGATGTGTACTCAATGAATGTTTTATTCCCGAATACAGTAATGTATTTATGTTTAATCAATTTTTTAAATATCTCTGATACATCCACTGGAAACATGACTTATAAGCCATGTTTCCAGTGCTTTGATATCTTCTTATATGATATCGTCCATATTAGCTTTCATTACACGTCATTCGTGACGTTCATTTACGTAATTACATTTTATAGCATGTTGTATAATGTATATTATTTTATGCCCTCTAAGCCCTATGCAACACCTCTAGCTAATGAAAGAAACATGTTTTTGCTCCCCTGAAGTTTCTTGGAAATTTGAGCTGAGTATTTTCTGTCCTTGCTGTTTTTGTGCATTTCGCTATCTCGTGTTTACCTAATTGATGCGATAGATTTATTATCGAAAACAGCTTGTTGCCAACTTAAAGGTCCTTAAATTTGTTTTGTAACTAATGCAAATGATGCGACTACCGAGTTACGGGCAAATAATAGGGTCGTTAAGGAAAATAGTTCTGAAAAAAAATATGTTGAAGAATACATTATAACGTGGGCTTACACAATAGTCCTTGAATAACATATTGTGATTTCCGACGAAACCTTTTTTTCATTAACAATGCATGACTTAATATCAGATGGATAAAGGGGTAATTTTGGAAGCCAACAATGCTTTCAAGAGTTCAACAATAAAATCGGTGGCGTGGAAAAATAGGTACGAACAGAACAATGTGACTGTCCTATCTATGGCCATATGTTCTTCTTGAACTCTTGGGATAATAGGCTTATTGAGCAGCAAAATGGAAACTCTTTGGGTGCTGCCCATCATTAAATTTTAATAAGCTGAACCTTGCTTCGGATCTGTCATTTTGAAATCAATGCTTAGATGTTAAAATACCAAGTAAACCGTTGCTTTGACCGGTCGCAACCAGTTGACGGAAATGTAGAGCAGTATTTCCACGTTGCTCGTAACGGTTTCAGGTACTCAATTTAATTGCACCACCTGTTCTAACTGGAAAAGTCTGGACGAGGTATTGTGGGCAAAATGCCGCATTTTGGGAGATCCCTTTTTCGGTGGTCAAAACAAGTTTCACCTAGGAAGTTGGTGGTGCCAGTCGGGAATTCGATTGTAGTTTTGTGTGCCGAAACCTCATTGAGGCTTGGTTGTATTGCAACTTCTGCGGGGAGCCGAATTTACGAATTGGTTATTGGTATGCTAATGCTGTTTCCTAGATAAGATTTTTTATCGACGGTCATATGTTGGCCATTTGCGTATTAAATGTGAATTGAATGCGAATTGCTTTATTAGCGCCTACGTTGGCATGACTTAGCATTGCCGGGACTCAAAACGGCCTTGGGCTTTGGTTCTAGGCAGTTTACCTTTATTAAACACCTGCAGAGTTTAGGAACTTGCTTACTATCAGAAATTCGGCTGAAAATGCCAGTTTTAACAAACAAAATAATAATAATGAAAATTGTTGGCACAATCCTTCTAGGCTCTGGCACGCCTTTAATTAAAATGAACAGTAATGCATATGAGCCAATATGGAGTTAGCGGAAGAGAATCTAATAAATTTATTCCAGTTTCGAACAAGCGAAATTGTAACTTTCTCCGTTTACATTTTATTTTCTCCAGTCATTTAAAAGTTCATCAAGATGCTGCTTTTTTATGCCAGACTAGCTAATCTTTTCGCATTTTTAGTGACCGCTATTTCCATTCTGCTTTAATCTTAAACGGGTTGTCCATCCCTAATCTTGTATCGGTATGCAAACTAGCCTACTTTTGCCTACTTTGGAAATTGTCGCAATTTCTGATATGACAGACAGTCGTAAAGCCTATCTAAGTGGGTTATGGCCACTGGGACATGGAGTTGCACGCAAAATGAGAAAATAGCCCTGAAGCAACACTTTTGACATAGGTATGCTGTGTGCGTATGTTTGACATTTACCCAAAGTGCACGTATCGATTTTTTTTCAGCTTGTCTGTGGGAAATGACACGTGTCCGGCAACGTTACCACAACGTCACCCTTGTACCTTTTATTTGTAATTAGGCTTGGATGCTATTATGCATTAGTCGATTTTAATTTTTCATCGATTCATTCCTAGAATGCCTAGATATATATGGACCAAACCCATATCACGAATGATTTTTGCTTGATGGATAACATTATATTTTCATCTATTATTTTTCCATTTGCATAATTAATGGTACTCATTGGTACTCTTTTACGTAAATGAAGAACTAGCTTTCTGACTTTTATTTTCAGGTTTTGGATTTATATCTCATTTAGCGTTAAGCTCCCCTTAGAACTTTTGCCAATACTATTGGATAGCTGCACTATTGTACCTTGTTAAAAATGTTGCAAGCACTAGTTCCTAATTAGATACTAATCCCACGGCTCGTTTTCTAAATTAGATTGACGTCAATTTGGGCACTGCAAATGTTGCCTTTATTGGTTATTGTGGCAATTGTAAAACCTCGCAGGACGCTATGCCATCCTAATGCTTTCCTGCTATTAAACATTATCGTAATGTGGCATGGATCACTGCATCGTTGGCCATATTAGTGTAATTATATTCAGTGGTGAGGTAATGTGGTTGGGTGTGGTTGTTTTCATTTTCGATGAAAACTTCCTACCTAATAAGCCTAACTGTTGCACCCACTTCGATTGATAACTTATTCATGGACCCTGCGTTTTGACTGCATGTGAAAGCTGGAGAGCACTCCCATTAACTCCCGGGAGATTCTCATATAGGGCAACAGATTAATTAGCTCCATGTATTTTTAGAATGTGGAGAATAATCTAGTATATCCACACAATGCTTAATGCAACAAAATGGCGCCTGTTTTTGCTGAAACTCGTAGTTTTGCAACAAAATACTTCCTACACCCAAGGCATTCATTGGAACGGCATTTGCCTTCATCGCCGGTCATTAAACTGATATAAGCGTGAATTTTTATATGGAGTTCGTATCGTTAACATGCAATATGGTTGTTGCCATTGAATGCTTCAGAGCTTTAAATAACAATTTTCCTGACGGAAGTTTTTGAGGCTTTTCTGTTGAATTTCGTGTTTGTGACCTTTTCAGAATGTAATCACGTTCATATTTAATGTTCGTTAATATCCTAACTTTCCAGTTTGGATAAATTCTTAAAAAGTATTAAAAACCTAGCTAAAAATTCTCATAATCTAAATGAAAAATCAGGTTATGAAAAAAATAGAAATAGTTTTGCTATTAAACTGGAAATATTATTTTTGGTGGAATAACTGTGGTTAAGGTTTTAATCAACCGTTACATTTTCATCCGTTTCTAAGACGCATAAGACCCCTGTCACGAGTGTTGTCACATATCAGGCGACATCTTGTCCTATGAGGCACATCGGCACTGTGCTATATAGATTTCTTTAAAATACTTTTAAATTATGGCTTAATTTCTATGTTCTTTGGGAATTTGTTCATGGATTATTTTTAAATCCCCAACTAACCTGAGAGATTATTTGGCTAAGCCACATACCTATCAATAGACCTCTGAACAGCTTTACAATTGCCCCATCAAGTGGCAGGTTGTGGATAGTTTTGTTGCCTTAGTACTATATGAGACTATTTGATCTCTAATTTATGGCTGTTTGGAACATGATCTGGAATTAATATTGGGGGATTTGGTAAAGTGCCAAAACATAATGCATAAAAACATCTAGGGCAGAATTCAACGTGAAACGATGCATTTAACGGTGCCATAATTTATGAGTAGCATATGTGTTGTGCCACTTTTCCGTCTTTACAAATTGAATTGCAATTGTGCCATTTTTCATTGCAATTAGATGCTCTTGTTATCAGTACTTTGACCAGAATTCAATTTGGATCCATTTTCCATCCTACCATTCCCATATTTTTTTCTTTAACACTACACAGCACTTGGCAGCTGCATTGAATGTAAAAACAAAAATTGAACCTTAATACCTGAAATATTGCACAACGTTGTATCCGGAAATCCTGAATTCGTATTTTTTTTTTGCCACACCTTTTACCAGAGTCATGGCTGACTTGCGTATTCATTAAAATAAAGCCCGTTTATTTGTCCTTTAAAAATAATAGCCTGATAAATCTCGCTATATTTATGAATTGTTTGTAATGAAATGCAGGTTTTTGTAAACCAAACTTGGTCAGCACTCCTGCTCTTAAATCCGTCTCATTAGTTTTTCAAACACTCTCTTTACACGAAATTCATTCATTAATTAAAAGTCGGGTAGATTAAGGAAATATTACATTGTAAAAAAACATCTATTCTCCATTTGCCAAGATGACTCCTGGCTTAATTTCTCCATTTGTTCAGTTGACCTCAGTGGCTTATTTTCTCCACCACAACCAGCGATGGCTTTTCATTTTATGCTTGCTTGCTTATTTGCATCGATGCACTGACGTAGTTATGCTTGGCTAGCACATTGTTTTAAAACGCATGATTGTAATTTGGTGCGTTTGTTTTGTTGATCCAACACAGTGGGCGCTGCAAAGTCACCGACCATAGCGACGCCCCGCTTTTGGAGCAGTTGTCGTCCACCGACAACGATTTCGAAGACTGGGGATGGGGAGACAGCAATCGAAATGGGCGAAAAACGTGAGTGCAAATGGGTTGCTTATGTCTGGTGGTTGGACCGTAGTTTGTAGTTACTTCAAGATATTGCATGGAGTTTCTCTGCCAAGAACGATAATCCAAGACATTTCCAAAACAAATGTAATCGCGTGCGCTTTTAATACGAATTGTCTTATTTGTCAGTCAAGCAAAGAAATCCAACAAACACACGGCTCTGGCGCAGCAGGATGATTGGAACACGGAAGATTGGGGCAACAGCAGCAGCCCAGATACTCGCAGCCGGGAAAGTTCGCCCACCAAGGCCATATCTCCTCCTCCAAAGTCGACCAGAAGCCACCAAAACAAGGGCAACTCCAAGAAAACCAAGGATAGTGATTTGCTGATAGACTTTGAAGAAAATGGCGCATCTACTGGTGCTGCGGACTGGGATAAGGGCTGGAATGACGATGCTTGGGAGAAGCTGGACATTTCGTCGAAACCCCTCAGTTCAAAACGAGATTAATAACTAACAACTATCATGAGATGAAAGACGGTTTAATGAAGCCTGGAGAGGCTGGTAGTACTCGTTTATTCTTAATTCTCTTAATTCACGTCGTAAAGACCTCACTTATGGCCGTACTCCTTCGCCACCAAATACATTATGGCGGTTATCTCAACGTTTGATGGACGACGAGGACTCGCATTCGCTCCAGTGAATTATGAATGCTTTGTCTCATTTTAACAAACCTTTTCCTTAGTTATTTCAAAATTTAACCTATGAGCTAATATTCGAGTTGACTGGAAGACTTACTTCCGATGCTTTCAAGAGCCTGCACCAATTATATTTCATTGCACCGAAGGACTCTCGATGCATTACAGAGCTCGCTGTCTGACTATCCTGCTTTTAAATCCTCCAACCAAATATGATACCACTAGCTGCGATGTTGTAATTGTTTTCGCATTAAGGGTTTTGGCAATCAACTGAGCGGGGTGGGTTTTCTGTATAAAGTCGAGCGGGGTAATCTGTTGCTTGTAAGTTTTGAATTGGAAGTACACCTACCATGTCAAATATTCCATTTTGTAATATTTTTGTTTCAGAAAAAAAACGTTTTTGAAGTACAGTTCTGTTGCATTCATTTTAATATTATTTTCAGGATAATATATGAAAGTTTTTTCAGAGAGCTGGTGTCGAGGTACAAATTATTTGCAATCTCTTAAAAATCAACTCATTCTTAGGAATCAACATGTTTTTCTTCTATAACACTGAACAATGATGGATCATCTACTGTATCAGTACAATATTTTGAATATTCTCTTATTGGGCAACATGCGTCTGAATGTTACATAACATAGAAACAAACAATTGAATGAATATAAAAGTTAAAAATATGTTTATTAGCAAAGTAATTAAGAATTTTCTCTATTTTACAAATTATAAATTTGATAATAGTTCAATAACATTTACGGATTTGTAAACCATTCGTGTTGCAGAAATAGACCAACGTTAAGAATCAATCAGCAAATTAACAAACAAACAAACAAATAGTCATAAACAGGTTTTTTCACTTTCACAAACTTTACCTGCAATGACGTTTTAGAGTATTTTTGAACACTTCTTCCTTACATATCACATTTTACAACTTTGATATCTTTGGCACAGTTATGATTATCATACTACGGATACCTGCAATGATATAACCTGCAAAAGCCACGTTTATAAAACTGTATAAATTTATTTCTTGAGTTAATATGGCGATTATTTAAATGACCGTGTACTTTTACTTGTGTTTTGATTGATGACCATATTTACTTAATGTTAAATTGGAAGATATAAAATTATATACACATTTTTTTAGAACATAGCAACAACAGAAATTTGCATCTGTAGGTGTGTACCACATTTTTTATTGTTAACTAATTTTTTAAAGATTATATATATTTTTCTGATATAGTTACCTCATAGAACTCAATGAGTAGTTTTACTATATTTTATCATTTTTAAGTAGATGAATGATGTCGTCGTGCCCTGTTTTGTAGGCCCAATCAAAAGCATTCATGCCATCGTTATTCTTAACATTTATACTAGCTCCATGTTTTAATAATGTTTTTGTTGCTTCCAAATTACCACCTTCGATAGCCCACATTAAAGGGGTGTCTCCGTCTGTATCTTGAGCATTAAGGTAGTCATTAAATTGAAGTTCGCTTTTCAACTTATCTAAAACCAAATTTAGTATTTTAAGGTTTTTGGAGCTTGTGGCTTCGTGCAAGATAGTGCTGTGACCGTGCTTCCCTGTTGCATCGGCATTGTTTTGTAGCAGTACTTGAACAACATCCGAATGTCTGTTACGAATGGACAAATACAAAGCAGTCGATCCAGCTTTGCATTTAAGATTCACATTTGATCCGTAATCCAACAGGGTTGAAACCATACTGGTAAGACCCAAGCTAGCGGCCCAGTGTAGAGCGGACCAACCACTATTGTTAACAGCATTGACGTCAGCACCAATCATGAGCAATAATTGAGCTATTTCAAGATGTTTGCACTCAGATGCATACATTAAAGGAGAACTGCCATTCTGGTCTTTGGCATTCACCACTTTGGCAACATCAGCCTCGTCCGATAAGTTTTCCAAGATCAACTTCATGATCGCCACGTTGCCATTGAATGCGGTTGGGTGCATTATCGAAAAAGATTCATTGTTTAAAATTATGCTAGCCCCACACTGAAGCAATATTTTCGTAATTTCCATATGTCCGTTCCGAACTGATTTGGATAGTGCTGTCCACCCGTTCTTGTCAATCTCATCTACAATAGCACCTTTACCTAATAGCATTCTGGTGATTTCTGTATATCCGTATCCTGCCGCGTATTGCAATGGGGGTACAATGTCCTCAAGTAGATTGCCATTCACATTGGCTTTGCTATCCAATAATAGTTTGACCAAATTTGTGTAACCAAAATAAACTGCATAATAAAGGACGTTTTGATTGCTTTCATCCAAAGTGTTGACGTCTGCATCTTTTAAAATCAAATGTTTGGCAGCGAGCAGAAATTCTTCCATTTGTTGTTCATTCCTGTCATGATCTTCATGAGATGAGTTTTCTGACATTCCAAGGACAACGTCATGGAGTGGTGTTCTGATGGAATGATCTTTAGCATTCACATCTGCACCACTTTGAAGTAAAAGAGATACAATATTTGCAAATCCTTTATGACTCGCATAGTGCAAAGGTGTTCTTCCTATGTTATTGACAATATTAACAAGCCCAAATTTCAATAAATACGGAATCATTTCTTGTTTATCTAATGATATAGCATAGTGTAGTAATGTGTTGTCATCCCTTAATTGAACAAGCATGTTTGCTCCATTTTCTGTCAGATATTGTAAAATCTCTGGGTTGTTTTCATTAATGGCAAAATGAAGCGCAGTGCCAGATTCATCGTTGACGGCGTTGACATCAGCACCATGTTTTGTCAACTTGCGAACAACATTCGGTAAACGCTTTAAAATGGCAAACATTAGAGGCGAATCTCCATTATCATTACTTATATTTACATCAGCTCCAGCTTCTATTAACGCAATGGCAATGTCTTCGTGCTTCTGGATTATTGAGGCTAGAAGTGCTGTTAGGTGTTCGCCGTTCAAATTGTCGATGATTTCTTGAATCGGTGTCGGTAGATTTATTTCTTGCGAACATTCATTATTATCAGTTTGATTTATGTGTAAATCTGTTGCACCGTGTTCCTCACAAACACTCATTCGTAATAAGAGTTTCACAGCTTTCAAATGCCCCTGGGAGGAAGCCAAATGCAAAGCTGTATTTCCGTTTTCGTCTTTCTGGTTCAGTTTGCACGCATGATTTATCAGAAGTTCCAGAATATCAGTGTGTCCCCGGCTTGCAGCAAAATTTAACGGGGTATTTTTAAGACTAGCAATATTGCATTCAGCTCCAAACATTAAGAGAAGCTC
>JAUJYV010001120.1:0-21605 GCA_033995625.1 Ophyiulus pilosus
TTCAATGCGTGGCTCCTCCCTTCCCGCCATTAAAGTTAAGGTAGGTATAAAGACGTTGGCATGCGAAAACTGTCTATAGATTTCTGAACAGGACGACATCAACAACGTCATCTTCAACAGAATCCGAATTTGTACTTTTCTGTTCCGTTTCTGCATTAGTGTTGCAGTTCAAATAAATTGCACCCTTTAAATATGGACATGTGCTCTGTGCGCTAAAAGCTACCCACGAATACGAATTAAAAGGTCTCAAAATGGGGAATTCCCGTTACACCTTTATAATGGAAATTCCCCATTTTGAGTTGTTTTATCTGATAAAGTATAAGAACCACATTCCTTGATCGAAGTCGCATCTTCCAAAACGTGTATGGAGAATTGTTGGAAACTCCAAAAATGTGTTTGGGTTAACCAAAAAAACTGCATGTTATCAGAGTCCCACAAAAAATGATCATTATTTGCAACCCCCCGAGGACAAGGATTCTAAATTTAGCTCTTGGAGTCGTGATATTGAAAATGTGCATGAAGCAAGTTCGTCATAATAAGGTTTGACTACATACAGTTAAACCTAAGAAAAAAATGTGAACTACAATGTTCACAAAGTCTGCAATTAAAACAATACGTTTTTCGAAAATTTTGAGTCGCCCTTTACATAAAACAATAAAACCTAAGTATAATTTACACCTGTCGATGGAACATACCTCTACTAATCTACCAAATGTGACCTAATATAATTATAAAATTGGTAGCAAACTCAATCACGACCATCTGGGATGCGCCAACGCAAGAACCAGCCTGTTTCATTGGCTGCCAACTGGTGAAACGCACTATATTTTCATTTTTATCGCAATTCATATTTATATTTTGAAAAAGTAACCCGAGGCAACTCTGCGTAGGACTAAACGTTTTCTCCTCCCTTTTTCTTCCGGCCCATTAAACCGGCCATCTAATCGAATTTCACCAGACGTCATATAACTGCCTCGTCATCGATTCGCGCTATAAAAAAATGTATAAAAATCCTGCTTGCGATGGCAACTCAGAATCAGTACACGAAATGCGTGTTATTTTTGGAAAATAGGGACGATGTAGAAAATAGGGGATCATTTCCCCCTTAATAAACGAGGATCGTTCAAAAGTAAATCGATCATTTTCTATCAAAACCCCCCTAAGTGAGAATGTCCCATTTGCATAAAACAGCGTGTGCGGAGAACACCCGGTTTAGTTGTCACAATCGGCGCCTCAAGTATTTGCATCACCTGCAATGGTGCAATTATACTTGAAATTTCTCGTTATTTAATAACAATAACACAATAGTAACTAAAAAAATCGAAACAAAATGATTTAAACAGGCAACGAACAGCAAGGAAAAATCAAAATAAAACCAAAAATTAACTGTAGTCACGGAATGAATTTCAACCTAGAGGAAAGCGGATTTCACTTAAATCTAGTTGGAAACGGATTTGAATGGAATCTACTTGAATCCTATGTTTGGTTGAAATCCAGTTAAAAGCAACCTTTGGTTGAAATCTAGTTGGAAACAATATATCTGGTTGAAATCGAGTTGGAAACAATATTTGATTGAAATCTACCTGCAACAATGTTTGTTTGAAATCGAATTGAAATTTAATTGGAAATAAATTTGGCTAAAATCTAGTTAAAAACAACATTTGATTAAAATATAGTTAGAAACATATTTGCTTGATATCTAGTTGGAAACAATATTTCGATAAAATCAATTTGGTTGAACTGATTTGGATTGTATTTACGCAATTCGGTTTTCAATAAGTTGAATTCCAATTATTTCTACGAAAACGGCTAGTGTCAAAAATTAATAAAAGTCACACACTTAAACAAGAGTATACATTTTATCATTTGTGTCGCATACGAAGCGCAATCACTTCGTGCTAAAGCTAATATCACCGATTACTAATTATAGGTTAATCATTTATTTAATTCCTAAAGGCCGACGTCACACCGTAAACAATTAGGCCTTGCTAACAACAGTAAAGGGTAAAAATGACCAATGTCTGGACAAAAATCGATACTCTTGCATGACGAGATTAGGTTTCTTGTACTTTCTATAGCTTCGAACACGTCTGCCAAATAGTCTCAATTTATGTCTTCTTCCTTTCTGTCTCCCACATGCCGCTTTCTCCTAAATAAGCCATTCTCATTTGCTCTGTTGGAGTACATTCTGGTTCAATTCTTAATTGACGTCAACTATCCCACCAAAAATGATCACGTCACTTGATTGTGTATTAGCACCTGGTCGACATAATTGAAATCGTTTCAATTAATACCATCACCAAAAACCTCGAACTCAACATTTGAAAAAATCCTAACCTATTTTGCATCGGTACTGATATAGGCCAAGCAGCAGAACGACACCTTTTGTAACTTTCAGATTAAATTAATATCGAATTTAAAGGTAATCCAAACACACTATGAAATTGCGTCATACGAAATATAGGGGGGGTAAGGCGACACCTCTCGCTTTAACCGGCCGATTACGTCAGCGAATTTAGCATTTTCACTTAATTGTTTCAAACTAGACCCACTTGGGCAGTCATTCGATTCGATGCAAAACCTATTTCATTTATCCGTTTTCCCCTTCGACGATTGCAATTAACCTAGATAAATAAAAGGAGATCCCGTCGATCTGGTGGATCGAATAAAAAGGTAATTGGGAGGCGTTCGCCGTAACCATTTCCAAATCCGTCCTCGCTTCCGTAATCACAGCCTTCAGCTTGGCTTTTACGACCCGTATTTTAATTCCAGATCGTTTTAATGGCCCATTAAAGGTAACGTGAATTTAGCGTGTTATTAATAAAGAGTTGTGGTGTGGTTACTTTTAACTATTTCCAAATCCATTTGCGATGCCACGAGGCATGAATATAGAAGACGGGAAAAAAAAACCCGACTGGGCCGAGTCAGTGACACAGTCACAAATGTGTTAACGTTGGACTACTATTTTATGAAAACTTCATGTAAGCCGTTACACCGCCGTGTAAGCCGGTACACTTCCGTTACCTCCTAACGCCATAAACAAAGATGTAACCCTATGTCAAAAAACAAACGACGAGACTAGATCAATAATGACGTTAATGATGTCGTTTTATCAACAAAATTCAAGTAAGCTGATTCCCAGCTGTTAGCCGTTACACTTCCGTTTCACCGCCATTGCTCAACTTCCACGCTAATATTAAAACTAAAACGTCAAAAATATTCGCTTTTGGATCGCTCCATCGTTAATTTCGCCATTTATATTAGGTTACCCCGCAGCATAAGCCGATAGCCGTTACACTTCCGTTTCACCGCCGTTGCTCAACTTCCACGCTAATACAAATACGTCAAAAATGTTCGCTTTTGAATCGCTCCACCGTTAATTTGGCCATTCATAAACGGTTCACAAAGATGGCGGACAAAGGGTACAGTTGACATGACGTCACAAACTAGCTGACTCTATTCTTCCTCATCTTAAAATTAGTGGCTTTGGAGGGGTGGGGAAGCAGAAAGTCGTTGGCGATGTCCATTTTTCAAAACATCTGTAAAGATGTCATAGACTAGACTAGAGAGGAAAACCAAAGACCAGAGGGTATTCTGAACTGCTTCGTGAAGGGTCACTTGATGGTCAAATAGGGTCAGGAAATGATTCATGGGGGTAGAAATACGTGCAAGAGGCGGCCATAAAGAAATAGAGAGGGATCAAAAGACCATTCATCGGTCAATTATTATGGTTTGGTGTGCGAGGCATGGGTCCCATCGGTTTTAACTGGTTCATTGAATGGAAAAAGAAATAGTCATTGTACATCAAAATCTGAAAACGTTTACATTTTGACATTAGTACCACATCGGCAAATCAGTACCACAAGACCTAAAAACATTTCCAATATGGTCGGTCAACAAAATAGTATGTAGACCCCTGACCTATTCAACACTCGACTCCACAACAGAATGGTGACAAAACTGAACCTTTGACACATTTTGAACTCAAGTTATCATTATGCAAGACAAGGACGCACAAGAACCGAAATAAAAACTGTTGGCAACAATAAAAAAAATTCAGAAAATAAACTTTCCAAAACGGATGAAGATATCGTGCATATAATGCAGTATTTTACAATTACGCTATAAGGCTTGCTGAAAATTGGTGGTAAAAATCCTAAATTACAGGTCTGGAAAAGACGGCAGGAAACACGCCTCGCCCCCATGCGCTTCTTTTCAGAAATCATTATATTTTCTTCTCAAAATTAATTAGAAAGTGGGCGGAAAAGATGTTCTCTGGTGACGTCATCGTTTATTAGTTTTGCAAACACAGACATGCAACGTAAATTGTTGGCCAGACTGGCGTAAACAGGATTCATTAAATACCTTTTTTAAGGATGTTTAGTCACCAATTTTCAAAGTAGGTTCTAGTTGAAGCGCCGTTGTTTTGAAAGCCGATTAAGCTGTACAAATCTTCTTTTCTTTTTTCTTTTTTTGTTTAAATACTGTGGACAAGATGTCGACCTCAACTACACATGTCTCGTATTATCTGAAGTTTCACATGTTTATAAAATAACAATAACTCCATATGTTTAAAATAACAGTGATGCATCGTTATCTATTTTAATGCCAATAAAGATTTGTATAGTACTTTCACGTAGTATTTTTTAATATTAGACAGTTTGAGCATGCCAACATCTTCATACTAACCATAACTGTAATGGCGGGAAGGGAAGAACCACGCATGCGCACTCATGACGTTCAGTTATATCATTGGGTAGTTCAATGCAATGCTCCTCCTTTCACGCCATTACAGTCAAGGTCAGTATAAAGACGTTGTCATGCTCAAACTGTCTATTAAATCATACTGATGCAAAGATCAGCATTCCTAAAATTCAGAAACTCTTTGCGTACCTTCCCGACTTATTTCCAGTTTTTAAAACTTAGTTACTATTTTCAAAATAAATAACTTCCTTGACAATTCCAAGTGTCTCAGATCTGGGAAACCCTGCAGTTGCAAATGTTTGGTCCAATACTGTACTTTTACCCAATGGTAAAAAGCTTGGCAATAAAGTCCAGTTTTAATAAAGAAGTTAATTTTACTATGACAAAATAATTTAAAACGGGTAGAAAATAAAACTGCCGTCCTTATGAAAAGCCAAATTTTTAATTAAAAATCTAGCTCGTCGTTAAGTGTCTACTATACCGTCATAAATTCACAATGATGATGATAATAATAAAAAAAATAGCCATAGCGTTATCTTAAGTAGTTTTACCAATAATCCCTTATGTAATTAATGCTTATACGTGCTGTACATGTCCTAGGACCTAAACATAAAATTATTTTACAACATTAATGGGTCGACTACCAGTTTTCGAAAGAAAGAAAAAAAAAAAAAATGGAAAATGCAAAGTGATAACATACGTCAGGGAATTGGGTGACACTTTTTCGTATAATAAGAGATAGGACATTGTCGACAAATGGCAATACTAATAAGAGATGACATTCCACCAGATGACCGCAGGACTACTAGGTGAAGGAAATTGTGATAGTCGAGGTGAAAATAATAAGAAAAACAATTGCAAACGAAGGAGAGAACTAAAGGGGGACAATGGCGACGACAAACGCAGATAGTAATCTTCATTTGGTGGCGAAAAAAACCGAAATAATAGAGGCTAGACAACCAATTCATTAAGGTGCGAGAATTAGGAGACAACGAAGGTTACTTCATTGCTCATTCACACGCTTTTTTCAGCCAAAAACAGATTAAAAAACAATGGCTGAAAAAAAAAAAAGGCAGTCAGCAAGTCTTCTCAAAATGACGTCGATGCCATTGTCCAGCACGGCAATTCCGAACAAAAGCAAGTTTTATTCACCTATTGATTGTCCAGATTCAATAGGCCCGTACCCAAAAACACTCCCAAAGCACTGAAAACTACAATGAAAAATGGCCCAATTCGCTCTTCGACAATGGACCTTTTGGAGGCGAGGGAGGCAATCAACCCTACGTAATTGCCACACCTCGTACATTTGTACTAGACCCAGACTTTTGTGTAGAAAATAGTATACGTTATATAACCGCCTGCGACATTTCTAAAACTAGCCTTTTTATTTAATAATGGCAAACATTTCACCCTATTAAGCTCTATAAAACTATGTTTGAAACAGCTCAAACGTGAAAACACTCGAAAAGAGCTGTGGTCACGGAATAGATTTCATCTAAGCTGAAAACCTATTTGGATAAAAAAAAAATATGTATGACCATTATCCGCTCGTTGCAAATGCATATTTACACAAATTCTAACCAATTCGCTTATCAGCTATAGAAATCCATTCAAGAGAGAGAGTTTGAGCCAGCCAACGCCTTAACGTTAACTTTAGCGTTAACGGCAGGAAGGGAGGAGCCACGGACTTTACTATCCAATGAATTAACTGAACGTCACGTGCACTCATGACGTTCAGTTAGTTAATTGGGTAGTTCAGTCCGTGGCTTCTCCCTTCCCGCCTCTAACGTTAAGGTTAACGTTAAGGCGTTGGCTGGCTCAATCTCTCTACATAATAAGTGTGTGCGCTTTAAAGTTTACAATTTATCTGGAAAACGTAATACAGCACATGTTCAGTTCAAATGTTAGTCACAACTGCATGACTTCAAATCCATATAAGAAACATCCTTTCGACAATCGATTTATTCAACTTTAATGCTGGTACAACGTGCCAACTTCAGTTTAAATTGATCATTCATTACAATTTGATGCATCAGGATTCCAAGAACGAAAACGTAATACAATTTTCCAGCCATTCCAAATGTACAAAAAAACCTGTATAGAGTCATGATGACGAGTCTCAGTCATCGTGATAACACGTGTTACCATGACAAAAGTATTTTCAATATTTACTAGAATCTTGCAACGTGGATGCGACTCAGCTGAACTTTTCTTGATAACACCATTTCAAATAGAAGGAAAACACGATTGTGTTTAGCTTTAAAAACGGGAATCATCATTATTATTATTTGAACATTCAACATTGTGACAACACAAACATACCATGCATTGTATGATTTCACTTCAAATGGACATCAACTGGCTAAGTTAAGATTTTGATGACGTGATATTAATTTTGAGAAGTTATTGAGCTAACGATTACCAAATGTTACAATTGCTCCATATCACATGCGCACACGAGCAAAATCCAATCCGATAATACTAATTAATGCACCCGATACCATAAAAGTTGCACTACATCAATGTTCGTATCAATTTCAAAATGCGCCTAGATCTGGAATATCGAGATGCGGTTCAACTTCAAATTTTCAAGAAAACATGATGCCGAACTTCCTTGTCAATCAAATCAAAAAAGTGTAAAACAAGAGAGAGAGCTCAAAACAAAACTGCCCCTTGTACGGTGAAATATAACGATGAAATATAACTGATATAACGATTAGATGAATCATTTTGTATTGCGCTTCCGTCCTTAATAAACTTCCTTCAAACACGACCAATCGACTTTTGGTGGATACCTTCCTGATCACGATTTACCATCAGTCCTAAAAGCCAGCACCAACATAAATAAACAAACAGAAAATTCGATATTCTATTTACAACTTGTAACTAGTATAATAACAGCATTGCGCATTGCGCTATCAATATTTGGAACGATAAACTAACTACAAACAGTCTGAATCCATAAATACAGGGACAGGTTCATCACGAGGACCTATTGACTTTTCAAATTTTCATGTTAGCAACAATTGAATTGTAAGCAACATTTGAAATGAAATTTTGACAAATTTGGCTTGTTGGTTGGTAGGTGTTTAGGGATATTTGGCTTGTACTGACCACCTACAATGAAATAAATTGTATCGGGGAGAGTTGCTTATTTGTATATTGTATAGAATTTAGCAAACAATAATTATAGTTGGTCCATGATAGTGGCTATGTCGAGACAACTATTCTTATAATAGTAAATGTATCTACAATCCTTTCAATTCCTCATTTCGTAGTTTGGTTTTTATAATGTACAAATCAAATGATTTGAGATTTTAAAACTGTACTAAGACTAATTATTATAAAGATTCTACACTATTACATTAGAGAAATTTAGCCACCCAACGTGAGCATACGACCTTTATGCTGATCTTACGTGGAGCTTTGATTGGAACTAAAAACGAATTTGCATAAAATCGTTCGAAATATGCTCATGACGTTCAGTCAGTTGATTGGTAGTTCAAAATCAACGCTCCTCCCTTTCCGGAAGTTCCATGTAAGATCAGTATACAGGCACGTATGCTCACGTTGGGTGGCTAAATGCATGTCTGTATTATCTGCAGATTGCATATGTTCAAACATCACCGTCTTCAAAGCCTAACCGCCATTTCAAAAGTGGCAACTCCAACTCCAGGGTTTTGGGGGTGTTTATGGATAACTATTTTTGTGCGGCACACTAACCCTGAGAAACAACTCTGGAATCCTCTCCTAAAAATTGCAACGGGTGGAAATAGCTCTACCGATTCCATTGTTTACGTTGCCATCGAGTGATCAGGAAATAAACTCACCAAGATCAACAGCCGTAATGGTTCTCACAACAAGAGGTTATCAGGAATAGAAATTGTCAAGATATGGCAAGTGTACATACACGGCAAATGGATTTATCAACAATTGCAAAATCTCAGAATGGATAAAAAGCCTTTCTAAACTATGTACAGTATATATAGTTTGTTCAAAATCTTATTCTATACTGTATTACAATATAAAAAACATCTGACAAAAAAAAAAAACACATCACACTGTATTCGGTGATTAAAAGAGAATTTATAGGTCTACATAAACCTTTCAAGACTACCAAATTCCGAATCGTTATAAAAAGAGTTGAGACGTCTTATAATTTTCTTCACGGCATCTTGATTTGCTGTAAACTGTAATAAAAAAAAACCAACCCTGATTTGTATTGATTTTTATCCAAGTTTTTTTTGCACCGCCAACAGATGGTGTCACTCAGAGGGGATTACTTTCTTATTCTCGCACTATTTCGACATATACAGCAAGCAGGTTGCCTATTTTTGTGCATACATATGGTTATAAATATGGTATGAATTCAGGTTGGTGAAAGCATATTGCAAGGCAATATACGCTATCAATATGCATGCACACAGAAAAACATGGCTACTATTTCGGTTAAAAGATGGAAAAAAGGCACAAGCTCTCGTTTTCCTTCCAAAACCACTGTTCTGGTGGTGGTCAGTTAATTGCACAACTAATTTCACCATTGAAGGCTTTCACCACCTTCAAAAAACTTGCAAAACTCCCAAACTGGGGCAAAAAACACAGAAAAGGCTACAGGTTCAACGCAAATGCCAAAAATTTCAACAATTCGTATTACTATTTTCTGGAATTAAAAAATAACCAACATACTTTTTTAGAGGAATTTTAATTCCCTTCATAACACGTAAATGGAGCACACAAAAAATGAATTGAGGGTGGATTATCGATTCAGTCTGGGCAGTATAAATACCAAGAATTAAACGTTTGTACATTTTCATCAAAGGTGGTTTTACATTCCACATCCTAGGAAAGAAACGCTTATTAGAAACCCTGTTTAATAAAAAAAGTTTAACGCAACCCTTTATTCATTAACGAAATTCCATCAAAGAACACAGCAACAAAAAAAATGGATTTCTTTTTAATAAGATTCATCTCTCTAGTATGGGAGGTCAAATTTTTTCAAGGAAACCGAGTTTTCCGGGCCAGAAACGTGATTCTCAAATCCTAAGCCTATCTCTTGAATCGCTATAAAAGGTTGTTTTTCCTCGTAAGAAATGCGAAATTTAATTAAACATCGTTTAATTATAGCCGTGTGTAAGACAGAGACGGCGAATCACAATAACCGCGATGGTATTAAAACGAATTCATATACAGTACATGTAGTGAACATTAATAAAGCTAAGGGAATGTCCACTAAATTACACTCCACACAGTTAGCAGCCATTGTTACAGTTATCACATGTGCAGTACAGGGTGTCCAGAACATTTGCTGGAAACAATTCAAGCATATTTCAAGGCTCATCTCTTCACTTTTCCAAGCACCCTCTCGGCTTTCCCATGACCAATTCCAGAATATATTTTCCTAAGAGTGACATTTTTCCCAGAGAGCTTGATAAACAATGTTTGTTATTTTTACAACAGTAATTACTTGCAATTATTATTCCAACATAATCTGGTGTTTAACGCTAATTTCAAGCATAACTCCCGTTTTTCAAGGCTACTAGACACCTTATTGTACTTTCTGTCAGCCATTGCAGTTAACAAGGCTATTACATGTACTTAAGGAAATATACTGACGATAGACCATTATTATACTCGGTGAATGCAAATACACCATTTTTGTTTAAACATGTGCAAAGAACCAAAATAACAGGTCCTTCTGGTCATACAATTTTCGTTGGATTCCCCATTGTATCCATTTCAGAGTTCCTCTAAAAATCGGCCGCGACCATGCTCGTCATCTCTACTAATCCAAAGGACCTTTCTACATCCATTCTCTCCTATACTCATTACCCCGACAAAGCATGTTCTCGAATGGCCATGGGGCTCGTAAATCAGTCGCCACAAAACAAACATACAAACAAACACAAAGTATCGACTTATGCCAATGAAGTGGATGGGATTATGGTGGCATTTAGCAAAAGGCGGATCAGAGACTTTTTCAGAGGAATTGCATATCCGATGATAGTCCCTCCCGTCGTCTGGTGACGTCAACATGTCTTTATATCATCACAGGGGGTAAAGCATATTTAACGATCGATTCATAAAGGGGAGGAAAGGGGAATGGGGGTGTTTGCCATTGTTGCCATCAAAAGGCAACCAAATTCACTTTTCCGTTCAAAAATAAGGAGCGAAATTCTCACAAAAGCGTTTTAACGACGCATTTAGGTCTGCTACAGTGTTATTAATTATACGTGCTATTTTCATTGTTCGCATTGGCCCTATTTAATGAAAACGTAAGCCGTACCAAATATAGACCTGAATCGTTGGCGATTAAATTCTATAAATAAATATTACATCATAGGCCATGGCGTTTTGAATGTGGTCCGTGTAAACAAACGTCCACCCCATTATTAACCTCCCCATCGTATTTTGTTCGTGGAGGGCCAATATTTAGAAACATGTGCGTAATAACCCACTTAAATATTCCAACTGCATTGCGGGGGCGGAGGAAATATATATATATAATAGAAAATAATTTTAAAAAGCTGAGAAAGTTTGTAAACGTTGCGTATAAACAGTTTAGTCCCATGTGTGGTTTAGTTAAATTAGAGCTTTGAGTTCATGTTTCCAGCGCCTCCTAACGTTAAATAAGGCTGTTCTGCCTTCATTAATTTCTTATGTCGTGTTTTGTCTATCCTCTAGTTAAGTGTGTCGAAATTCGGGGAAATACAAGGAAAGCACATGGAAGCGTGAGGAATACGGAAATTTCCCTTATATGAATTGCAGAACGTGCAAATTTCCCACATTTTGGGGAAAGTTTAAGCTAGAAATAGGCTGACATTCCCGAAATCCCAAGGGAAAATCCTGATGGCAGAAATGGGTTTATTTCATTACATTAGTTACGACATTGTACAAGCCCACTGCATGATAATACCATTTGTTGTATTCTTATCTCGCCACATTTCAAAATGTTACAGCCTGCAAAATGAAAATTCCAACAACTCGTGCAATTTACATTGGTTTGGCACACCTGCAATGTGTCAACGTGAACTGTGAACAAAGTTGAATTCAAAAAATCACATCTATAGTCACGAAATTGATTTCAACCGGATAATGGAAAACCAATTACCATAATCGGATGAACTGCTTTCAACTAAATCTATTTTCAACTAGGTTGAAATCCATCCCATGACAACAGTTAATTTTTTCAGATGACGCAATTTATGTTTCACATTCGTAAAAAACCACAAAGGGAGGAAAACTGATATATAAAATCGACGCACATACAGCATTCACATTTAGCACAGCCGTGCCAGATGTGGCCAAAGGTCTCGCCAGTAAGCTTTTCTTTCGATAAAAGCATTTTTCTTGTCACTAATCCGAAATAATGACGCAAGTTCCTTCCTTGATTTTCAGTTCATTGTTGCCAAGTTCCTTCCCAAAGGTTCTTTTTTTTTTTGTGTGGCCTCCCCTCTCCCCTTTTTTTGCTCTCTCTCCTCTATATATATTTTTTTCATCACTTCTCAAACCACCCTGAAAATGTCACACAACCAGCCTACTTATTTTTGTCGAGATAAATGTATTTTGAAAACGCTATCGGAATGCACAGTCCTACAAACCCTATCAATTAAGATGGCCTTATTTCTTCCGAGTTATTTTGGAGAAATGTTGCGGATTTAACCTAGATTTCGAACCAGACTCGCCCAGTTTTCACCAGGACATCTCAATTTTTCTCGTATCTGTGTTACTGTGTACGTAACCACCCGGTGTTTTTGTTTTTTCAAGTCGTAACTAAGCCTTAAATTCAACGTAAACTGTACAAAAGTATGGTTGAACCTAAGCAATTTTTAAAACGTGACGCGTCAACTGTAAAATCTAACAATAGAGAGTTTGAGCCATCCAACGTTAACGAAACAATAACGATAACGATAACCAGATCTGACTGTCCGGAATGTCAAGGACTACCCTATGCGAAGCATGGCATTCCAATGACATTCCGGGCTGTCCGCGCTGTTTCTCGTTATCGTTATCGTTTCATTAACGTTGACTGGCTCAAACTCTCTATTGACAGTTTGTGTCCAAATCACTTGAAAAAATCATCTTGAAAAAACCAAGCATATTTCATGGCTCATTTTTTACATTTTCAAGATCCCATCACACGAGTAATTAATTATACCACAATATTTGTTTAACAACAAAATTGTCTAGAGAATTTTTGAAAGATAGGTTTTTTTCTGGGTTTTTTATATAGAATTTTTTATCGATTAACAAAAATATCCCGACTCAGACAGAAAATTCCAGCATAAACTGTTAGCCGTTTTAACATGAATTTTTTGAGGTGAATGAATTTGAGGTGTTAAAATTCAAGCACATTTCCCGATTTAAAGCAATTCAATTCAATACAATTTATTACCCTACAGTCAGCACAAAAATGTCATATGTTTAGGGGGACACAACACAAGACTTCACAGATGAGCTCCAAATTAAATCTGCATCAGCTTTGCACCTGATACGTGTGTAGTCAATTTCTGGAAATCCTGGAATGATAAGCTTGGAATGACATAACTGACATCGTTTAGACAGCTTAACACTTGATGTTTATCCGGCTCGAAAGGATTTTCTGAACGTGCCTCGGCATTGAACGAAAACCATGCTTTTACGAGGGAAATCTGATTAGGTCTATCGATTTTGGAGAAAATGAATTGAGAGCAAAAGCCGAGGCTTATTTTAAACTTTTTAAGGAAACTGAAGCTGGTCGATTCCAAGCAAGTCTTCACTAGATTTGAACCCCAGATAGTTTAAAGCAGTGAACGGAACCTCCTATCTGAACGATAGATAGTCTAGTCGAATTTGACATGCGTCATCGTTAATGCGAATAAAAAAAACGCATGTTTGTGACAATGTGTGCTCTTAACCTATGACGAATTTACTTAAACGAGAATAAACTGGACCGAACATACATGAATAAGAACATGACCCGACTTGACCTCATCAACAAAAACAACCAAAAAAGCACGATTCTGTTTTAGCACAAAAAAAAAAAACAACTGAACTTTGTGTTAGTCGGGTAAACCGCATAGATATATTTCATGCCTATTTTTTCCCCACATTAAAGCACTTTACATATTATCTGGAAACAAATCATTATTGAAAACAACACGAAATAATGAGAAGCATTTACAGCACGCAAATGCGAAATTTAATTACCTACATTTTGCATTTTTTTTTTAAAATAACTTTGAACAAGAATCACGTAGACTTACTTCATTCTAGTCGTAGAAGATTTATGGGTTTTGTTCACCCGAAATACGAATCCAACCTTGGCGTGACATGTATATACAACACAACACAGGGGTTACTTTATCGCTAACAGTATCGCCACAAACTGATGTTGACAAATTTGTATTTACGTAAAATAAAAAACAGCAATTTTCTCTTGAAGAATATTGAGAAAGCTCTTTGGTTTATTTTAGAAATCAGTCCATTAAGCAATTATTTACATTAGGGCAATCCCTTGACCCCAATTAAATCTAATCTGTGCTAATGAGAACTTGACCTAAGCCTGGGCAGATAACATATTACTTTTAAGACTGTAACATAAAATCCCTCCTTGCTGGAACCCGATCATTCGGTTTACTACTTGAACAAACCTGGTCATTCAAAGTTCAGTTCCAGAAAAACTTTCGAGTACAAACTGTACCGAAAAGATCAGCAGTTTCACCAACCACAAAAAAACTAGAAAATACACGAAATTGAATTCGAAAGCGTTCGCTTCTGCTTTAATAAGTACTTGAACCCGGCTGAACCAAAACCAAATTTGCATATTGCAAGTAGAGGGTACAGCACACAATCGAACCGCAGCAGCACGATGCCAATCATTTGTTATTTCCAGGAACTTGCCAGCATCTTCCGGCTCATTGAAACTCCGAAATAGTCACGCTAACGAACTGGGGCAAGGTTTTTCGCCAAAATTTAAGGCTATTTTTTGGCGGATAAAATCTCGGATACAAAAGACAAGCCTGTGCATGTTGCCAGTGTGCGTAGGCTCGTAGTTATTTCGGAGGTCTTATCTGTGTTTGGCAACGGATAACTGATCAAAGGACGAGCAAACACGAGTAACAATAAGGCACGCAATCATTCGATAATAGAATTATGCGACAGATGATGGGATTACAGTCGAAGATTTTAAAGTAAATCACCAAAAAAAAACATTTTAGAGGAGGAGTAGGGGGGGGCTTCCCACTCGTCGCCATTTTCGCATCTTCCATAACCTCGTATAATGGCCTTTAAAAATCGTTTAGAATACAGGGTAAACGTCATTAATGCCTACCTTATCGCTAGGTATATTTCTGGACCCCATGACGTCAAGATTGAATCGCCGTTTCGAATCTACACCGACAAATTCTTGGCGAAATATCGATTTCCGAGGCAGGAAAACAAACCGAGTGTCTTCTGTGGAACGCTGATTCGAACAACACGCACGGACAGATGAACGTTTTCGAAAACGCAAATTTCCCAGCGAAAAACACCGCACATACGTCCTCGACGCGTCCTAAAACACGATGAATGGATCCGCCATCGGAAATATTAAATCCCGAGGTGAAAAGCAGTCGCGCAAAGCACTTTAACAATCGCGAGCAATAAGAACGAGCAATCCTGCGTCCAAACGAACCACCAACATGGCGGCACTGAGTGCTTGTGCTGTCGAATGCCAAAAAAAAAAGCTTTTTCACCATTTCGTCGAACGTACGGCCTTTGAAACGCGTTTGGGGGCGGGACCCATCGATCATTGGTAGCTTCATCATGTGTTAATCTGCGGTCTACTATGCTCTCAACATGACGACTTTCGCGCCATCTCTAGGCCAGATTTAAAATACTTCAAAATACCAATTTTAAAAAATGCGCGGGAAATATATGGCATGTGATTATTTTTATAATTAAATTTATTTGTTTTAATGGTGGTTTAATGAAACTGCAGTTTTCAGTAATATAATATAAATTAGTTGTTTATAAAACTGAACTTTCCTACAGGATTTCAGTTTGGAAATATTTACTGATGTTGTTAGATTTCAACTACGACCATTTGTTCATGGAAATCCCCATTATAACTTGTGACCCGTAACACTTAGGACAAAATGTCAAATAAGTAAAAGGAATAGAATAGTTTTTTGTATAAAATCAACTGTTTTCGTCTTCATTGGCAATTATTTAAACTTGTTACAATGTTTTTTTGAAACTGATGAAAACCCCTAATGGTATTTATGCTGTAGCACAGTGGTGCACTGCAGTGAAGCGACATTTAATTACAGTCGATTCCGCTTAATCTGGACACATCCGGCGGAGGCGTTTTGCCCCGATTAGACGGCTGCCCAGAATATGCGAAGTTAAAAAATATATACTGTCCGGATTTGTTCTTGACAATTTGGCCCTAATAAATGGCTGCCCAGATTAACCGGTGTCCAGATAAAGCGGAATCCACTGTACATGTTTTGTGTGAAAGCTGATTTTGCTAATATGATTTCCAGAGACGACATGTTATGCTATATCCTTCAAGTGATATTGTACAATTTAATGGCAACATTAGTATGAATCATATACAGTGTATAGAAGCTGATATTTGAATTCCTCAATTTGCATAAATGTATGTATAAATGAACGTGTTTACTGTCTATCATTTGTAACACTACAAAAGTAAAATGATGTCATACCTATGAATGTCATTCCTATGAACATGTATGGTGCTTATTTCGGAACAATAAGCTGGTTTACATTACATGTTGGTCGCTTCACTGCAGTGCAGCACTGTTCTGCAGCGTAGCTACCATTTGGAGTTTCCCTCAGTTCCTAAAATCATTATAACAAGTTTAAATAATTACCAATGAAGACGACAACAGTTGTTTCTTAGCAACAGGCGATTCTCTTCCTTTTCCTAATTTGACATTTTGTATTAAGGGTAACAGGTCACGAGTTATTATGTGGATTTCCGTATATTATACCTGAAAAGATGCATCTGAAAGTTTATTCCTTATGTGTATATTTTTCCATTTAGACTTTCTCTATTGTTGTTGTTAGTAAATTAAAAACATAAATTGTAAAATATATTAAGGAATTTATTTTTCTTACAATCAATGTTTTCTTTCTGTTGGTAGCACTGAAATGAATGTGCATCTTAGAATTGATAAAATACTGTGAAGATTTGTTTCAATACAGGGGAAACTATACTGTACATTCGCCATTAATTTGTTCCGGAGGGCCGGACGGATCGATACTGAACCAGACGAGTACTGGATCATTCTTTCTTTAAGAGCTATTGGAATAATCCTTACATTTCCATTAAATGAATTAATGTATTGATTAACTGAAGTATACGGTAGCTTACATACGCCTGGATGCTGAAGTGATTATTTAGCAAATCTTCGGTTATCTGTAAACTGGCTTTTGATTCAATTCGACCGAGTCACTGTTCAGTTGAGACATTTCAAACAGAAACTAATGAAACGATGAAAAGAACGAGATTAAAACACCACAAGATTTTATTTACGAAAATAACTTTGGTAGCGGCTACGTGATTCCCTCCGGAATCGCGCAGTCCTAATAATACACAATTTTCGATAATCGTTATTGTTTTTAATCCACATGGTTTTAGCATTGGGTCATGCGTGAAACGCAGGCAGGAAGCATTTGTACATACTAATAAAGTAGAAATATCCCCACACGGTATCAAAGTATAGTCACTTTTTAAGAACCCGTTGCGCGGGAGGTTTTCTTGTTTTTTTAAAATAAATTCACCGCCTTCGATCACTGTTTCTATGAAACGAATAGGTCACAACCACGATATAAAACACATCGGTGAAACGTGTCTACGAATGGATGATTTTCACTATAAATTTACTACGTCTTCGTTATACTCGGATCGGACATTACGAGAGGATCAGACTAGAAATTGTATCTCCAGCGGCACGTACGCAGAACTCTCGTACATCGACCACGAGTTTTCTGAACTTACAGTCGTGATTACTGCATAGTTGCTTGCAAAAGTGGCCCTTTTTGTCCATGCTTTCGCGCTTAAATTGACAGACTACGACATATCAAATCTTAAGATGAAATATGCTCTACGGGTAACAACGCCGTCAGAACAGGATGGATGGATTGTTTTTTTCAAGTGCTTTTGAAATCTTATGTCTTCCAGTAAAACTACCAAATAACTTTGGTAACTCTAATATTTCCAATTATTAGAAACTAGGTACACATTAAAACTGCTGCCTAAAAATGTTTTTAAAAAAATTGGTTTCATTTAAATTGCAGAACTTTTGTTTGCGAAAATTTGATTTTAGAAGATTTTCATAAGCAATGAAATATCCTAGGCTCGATTTGAGGGAGAATTTTTTATCTGAACGATTTCAAAAATCAATACATATCCCACTTAAGAAAAGTAGATAAATTACCCTAATTTTTAGCAAACTTTCTGCAAATAATTGAGTGTTGTTATTGAGGATGGCTCACTGGGTGCAATTTTTTAAAAATCCATGACTATGTTACAAACGAGTTTTTATAAGTTTTTCTCATTTGGAGACCCCTTTATAAAGAAAAAATAGGTAAATAACTATGAATTTGTTGTTCAATTTCTGAATATTTTTTGAAGAAATCAGTTTTGAGTTAGATATTTTTAAATTAAAAGCGTAGTTTTATTTTCTCATTGACTTTACTTTTTTTTTTTTGGAAAATGAATTATTCGCTAAACCACAATCCTGTTCATGACTCGCGTTTGGGAAAGTTCTGTATCCCCATCTTCTGGGGCTCGTCAGCATGCAAAAGAAAATCTCACTACTATTTACGGCATACTAACGCTACAATTTCCTACATTTTCTCCATCGACCGCAAGCTTCTTTTCGTATAGTGGTTGTTTTCGGGAAACATTTTATCACCAACACATTATGCGCTTTTTCGGTAAAAACGAAACAGAAAAGCGATGAAACTTTGCAAATGGCATTTGTGGGGATGGTTTGGTCGAATGAAATACAAACATGTAAAAACGAAACGTAGCGAAAATATTTCATCGATAAGGCGCTTTCTTGGCGCTTCGAAATGAGCGTGTACGCTGGCAGTAGAAATATAGGTTTAACGGGCAAAATTTTATGTGCCGGACAACATAAAAAAATAAACAACGACCTTCCGAACCCGGCGCAGCGTCTATTATTCAGGAAACAACATGTACGATTCGGTTTTTCGATAGCGGGGATTTCTTACAATGTCCAAAAATATGCAATAACTGGGCTGCATCGGATGCGAGCGCTCATTATGCGTAATTGCAAACTGATTGCATTGCTTACTAACTAAAAAAAAAGCATTAATTAATCTGTGCGCTTAGCGGGTAAAGAGTCCACCCAAATGGAAGGCCCAATGTTATTTCGCAATCATATGCAAGTCTAAAATCTTGATTGAAAGGACTTGTACACATTGCAATTTGCAGGATTTTCCTAAATAAGTCTGATCTTGCAAGAGTTTAAAAAAATGTTGTGAAAATTTGAAATCCGGTATTTCTCTGAATTGCTCTGACTAACATTTACGTTCTCGATATACATTCTCGAATGATCTTGTTCTGGAATTTTCATCATACCCTGATCCCAATAGAAAACGTCTAACCAAACCCAATCATCTGATCTTGCTAAGATCAGAATTTAGTCCTTTTATTTATAAGATTTGTGCAATTCTTTTTCTGACTATTTGTTATTTCAAAACTGATAGTCATTACGGGATATAACTAAAGATGAAACATAAACAAACAAAAAAAACCACAAAAAAAAGTAGGAAATTTCAAAGATTTTGTGTGAAACTGTCGTAAGATGGAATAAACTATTGTTTAATAAAGAAAACAACACAAAAACGAAACAAAAGCTGTGTGACAACGCGGATGCTTCGTGGAAAGTGGCTGTTCGAGCATGATTCGAGTATTAATGGAAACCCTTTTGAGAAAAAGGGAATTTTGTACCAATATGGTGCGTTAATTTAGGCACGGAACAAGCTTTTCTTTGGTCACACCATTGGAGTAATCAAAAAAAACAAAAACAAAAATTTGATTAATGAAAACAAATGGGGACGAATAAAAATTTACCCAAATTTAACACTGAAAAACAAAAAAATATTTTTCTGAGATCAAGTCTTTAGTTATGCTTTGAATTAAACAATTATATCGTATCACCGATCAAAAATGCGGGAAGCTTCACGTAATTTAGAAACACGTTAGGCACCCACTTCCCCGAGGAACGTACATAGGGTTTATCACCTCAAGAAGCAACTTTAAACTTTTATGCGAGGATCTTCGCTTTTGTATTTAAGCATTTTAAGAATATGAAACCAATTAATCTTGAAAATCATGATAAAAATTGTAAAGCAGGTCGCTGAGGTTTATCACGAATTACCGTGAAATCCTACAACAGCAAAAGGGAAAACCCGCAAAATATACAATTCAGTTTGCAAAAGGCACTGCTGATTTATGTCAAAACCTGTCTCTAGGACTTTAATTTTGTCTGAATATTTGAAGATTGTTTTTGGTCATTTTGAAAATTTCTAATCAGGATTTCATTTCGATTTCTTTATGAAAACGTACCGATTAGATAAGAAAAATTTTTTTCGGTAAAACGTTACAATATTTTTGAGTTATGACCAATTTTTTTTTTTTTAAACTTGATAATTCTGCAAACATCAGTTTTATGTTATTTCGAAATTCCAGATTCGTTTATTGCTGAGGGCTATAAAGGCATTTCTGATGCAGCGTCGTTAATTTCAACAGTTAATCAACGACTGGCATTTTAATTCGGAGCATAATTTTGGACAAAACGGTCTAGTGATCGTTCCTCCCAGCCAAATGCGCTCGGACCGTACGAATCGGTTTTGTTCCAGAAAAAAACATGACCGCCCTAAATGTAAGACACTGTAATCATGATTTTTTTAGTTCCTCGCAGTGCTGCCATGTTACGCCGGGCAAACAAAAAAAAAAAAAAAAAAACGCGAGCCAACAGCTAATCGGGGACATAAACAACGAATGTGTGCATTTTAGATAAGAGCTGTGGCAGTAAGTACCTTCGCGTAAGGGATGTTGGGGAGGAGGGTATAGAACTACGTCACCTTCGGTTCCGTCGTAGCCTGTAGAACTTCGTTAAACGACGTCTCAAAGCAATGCTTAAGTTCGGCGTAACTAACCACCAGGATGTTCTGCTCATCGCGAGACATCAGACAAATTTTTTCGGGAACTCCAGCATCCAACTGAAATTTTAAAAAAAAATTATTACAAATATCAGAAAGTTTTTCCTTGCAAAATTCCACAGTTGTCTAGAATTAGAATTATATCATTTATATAAATTATATTTAATTAAAAAATTAATTTAAAAATTATTATTTAATAATTTATATAAAACGTTCCTTTATAAAACAATTATTTATAGAGAAAACTACAGTAGAACCCACTTAAATAAGGTGAAATGAGTAGTGGTGCTTTTCTCTCGTAAATGGAAAACTTGCCAACCCGAGTACTTTCTGGATGGTGTTCAACTCGCTGTCGTTGATACTGTCAAGTATCTGGTGGTTTATATTACCAACAACCTCTCTTAGAATCACCATTTCACATAAAATGTTGGATAAGCGAACCGACGCCTTAAGATTTGTTCAACGCGCATTTCGAGAATATGCAAATGTTGGCCCATGTTGGAATATTGCGCTCCTATATGGAACCCTCACAGGATGGTTCATATTCAGGATATAGAGATGGTCCAGCGTAGGGTAGCCAGATTGGTTAAGGGCAATTACCATCATTCCGCAAAGGGTGACATAAATGCTCCACTCTTTCAATTCAATTCAATTCAATTCAGTACCCTACAGTCAGCAAATAAATGCCATATGGTAGGGGGGTCGTACCCAATTTTAGG
>JAUJYV010001121.1:0-21600 GCA_033995625.1 Ophyiulus pilosus
AGACGAGGCCCATCGAAGGCCAGACGAGGCCCATCGAAGGCCAGACGAGGCCCATCGAAGGCCAGACGAGGCCCATCGAAGGCCAGACGAGGCCCATCAAAGGCCAAACGAGGCCCATCAAAGTCCAAATATGTCCCATCAAGGGTCAAGCATGGCCCATACATATATATACAATAAGTTGCATGGATCAGGCCATGTATGACCAATATAGTTTATGTGACCATTCATGACTTGTGACCAGTGTATATGGAAAATCAGCCCCTCAAAAATGCTTAATTTGGTCCCTACATGGGTATATATGGGCATTAATTTGTTAAATATTGCTGTATATATAGTAATTTTATTTGTATTTTTTCAAGGGCTGCTTGTACACTCTGGAATGAATCAAAATGTATGGCACCATGAAGTGAATTTCTATTGTTTATCCAATGATAATGACCGAATGGTTATCAATGATGACTTTCGTATTACCATTGAAGGGCCTTTAAAATACAAATTTCTAGATAAGGTTGGGGGTGTGCATAAATTTCACCAAACTGCCCTTGAGACCAAAGAGATCAAAGGGGGCTAGACAATGAAAAGTTCATTCGAGTGCGAAATTTACGAGGGCTTTGCACCGAGAAAGTGGAGATGTAGGGGAGGGGGGGAAGGGGGGGGGATAAGGGACTAATTTATGAGCGATCAGTGGGGTTATGTATTAATGTTCATTAGCAAAACTAGGAAACAAAATCCCTGCTCAAAATAAAGTCACTGCTCATAGTACTTATTCTTAAATATGCCTTTTGTACTACAAGGGCCCATTCTGTGTACAGGGTGAACCATTAGGATGAGGTGCTCATTGTACCCTTAAGCTCAAAAAAATGGATTAGCCTGCAAGAATCAAATAAAAATGTGAAAATCGGAAAAATGTGTTTTGTAAACAATTTATTCCTCTTTATAATTAGCCTAATTTGCAAAAAAATCCTTATGAATCCTCGAGGTGAAAAATCTTGAATTTAAATCAACCCAAATTTGCATTATTTGTGCCATATGCATAGTTGTACCTTTGTGACTAAGTGTTGTGTTTCTAAATTCAATTTGATTTTCAGAGCTTAATGAACACATATCCAGACATATTGTTAATTAATGGTTTCTCGATAAAATGACAACTCCACCGAAAGTAGCCGCAGAAGTTGCGGGCGAAAGCTCCGGAGAAATTCAGCAGAAATCCTTTTCACACTAGGCGAATTATAAACAGGAATAAATTTTCTACAAAACAATTTTTCAGATTTTAAATCGGACAAAAAAAACACACATTAATTACATAATGAATAAACTACATTGCCCCTAAACATTGCCCCTAAACAGGGGGCAATCACTACAAGCATGCGAGTATGTATGGTTTGCCAAACCACAGGGGCAGCTAAAATGCGACCATTTAACTATTCGCCTATTTTTTAAAAGAAAATCCTCGTTTTGTGAAATTGAGATGAATTTTGTTTATTTTCGGTGGATTTCAAAGAGTGCAGAAAATGCCTTTTGAACGCTATTTGCTTATTTACTCCATATGTATATCCCTCTCGGCGAATTTGTATAAAAAAAGATGATAGTTCGGTGCAACGACTTAGAAACGCTCTATAAACGTGGTTCTTAAAGGGACTCCGTACGTTTTTTTTTCAACCCCCTTTTATTTGTAAATCGATTCTCGCCCGATAAAATCAAATTGACACGTGTTTAAAGATTGGATTATCGCCATATTGGCACGATATGGAGTATATGCTGTCATATATATATATCATTTTCCACCACTTTCAAATTCAATATTACCACACAGCAAAAAATCCATACAAAGTTCTGAGGCTGCAGGTTGGGTATTTTTACATACTTTTAGACATTACTGCATGTAACAAACAGATTTGGGCAAAATGTACTCATGAGTAGGACTACTGATAACGATTGCTGTCGAATCATACTCTATAGTACAAGTAGAGTATGTGAATAGGTAGTCATATGAAACGAGTAATCAAATTTGGGTAATGGTATTGTAATAAGTATGGAAATTAGGACGACCCTCATTTCAAGTTGCTCATTCTCGTTACTCAAATGTATTAAATGCGACTCAATTACTTAAAAGTAAATCTATTCATACTCGATTACATCGGTACTCATGATTTCAGATCACATTAATAATCGAGGATATTTGTAATCACCCCTTTGTGAGTACATTTTCGTAATCGAGTGCATTGCAATAGTATGTTTTGAGTACAATTACGTTTGTACACTTTATATTCAATTACTCCTCTTTGTACTCTGTACTCTTTTACTCGTTACTCAAATTCATTCAATATACTCAATTACTGCCCAACACTGCTTTGTGGACACCCCTGTAGTGGGGCAAACATTGGTAGCTTCGGTGTTATGAGAGGATGCCCTCTTTCAGGGGTTTACAAATTTCATTAAATGCCATGTAATCACCCTTTGTGAGTACATTTTGGTAATCGAGTGCATTGCACTTGTACGTTTGAGTATATATATTCAGTTACTGTTTGTACTCTGTAATCTTTTACTCGCTACTCAAATTCACTCAATGTACTCAATTAATGCCCAACACTGGTGTGCAGTACATAATGTACAAACGTATAAAATTCAGGGGTCATGTATGGACCATGATTGCGGTTTCAGGTTATTTTAATCATCTGGTTTCCCCTTGACCATCGCTATAACACCCTCGTATATAAGTAGGAAAGCAGCAGACTCAAAACTGATGAAAGTTTTCCAAGTCGTCACTAGGGTGCGCTTTTTCTTCATTTTTCTCTACCGATTCAGCTGCTGCGTGGTGCGCATCCATCATTAATGTTATTCGGGAAGATTGAAATTTATCTCAGAAATTCGTCACACATTCGAAACCGTAGCAAAGTTTGGTAGATTTCTGAAGAAATCATTTAAATATATGAATGCCATAGAAGCATAAATCTTTTTTACTGTACGAGGAAATAAGCCGGAACTACGTGATGCTAGAGAGAGGGGTGAGTGGGCCGAAGGAGATGACAAAAAAAATATATGAAATTGATGTAGAATTTCCACAAAAAAACCCGCTTTTTTGGCTTATCATCCTCCATTGTTGCACACAAAAAAAGTTGATATTCGGAAACGTTCTTAAATCAACACGTAACACAACCAACGACTAAGTAAGAGGTGTCTTATTTATGAGTTGGAACCCACCAACATCCGCATTTCAGTATACAAATCATCTCGAAAACTATTTGAGATAAATGTGATTTGTGGAAGGACGATTCATTTATAAAATGGGGTGGAAAAGCTACGTATGGGCCATAAATAGTCGAACCCGCTTAATTGCACAGCGACCCAGCAAGCCCAAAATGTGCAATAACCGGTTTATGCAAATATCCGGTCGCAATTCCGTACAAAAGCTGCACGTGGGGCTTGCCAAATATGTGCATTTGTCCGGTGTGCAATTAAGAAGGTTCGACTGTATATCGTTTTATACACATGCAGCTTCAATTCAATTCAACTCAGTACCCTACAGTCACATATGGTACTGAACAATTAACCGATTTATGCAATTATCCGGTCACAATTGCATACAGAAGTTGCGCACGGGGCTCGTAAAATATGTGCATTTATCCGGTGTGTGCAGTTATCCGGGTTCACATCATGGGTAGGGAAGAATCACGCATGCGCACTCATGACGTTCAGTTTGTTCAATTGGTAGGTCAGATCGTGGCTCCTCCCTTCCCGCCTCTAACGTTAAGGTTAACGTTTAGGCGTTGGCTGGCTCAATAGAGAGTTTGAGCCATCCAACGTGAACGAAACGATAACGGTAACGACATCGAGAAACAGCGCTGACGGTCCGGAATGTCAAGGACTACCCTATGCGAAGCATGGCATTCAAATGCCATTCCGGGCTTCTCGCGATATTTCTCGTTATCGTTTCGTTAACGTTGGCTGGCTCAAACTCTACTCTCTCTAATATCTCCAAACGTGGTGTCGTGATCTATACAGTTCCCACAGCGGTGGCGCCACCTGTATTGCATTTCGTGAGTCTTACGTGCGAGTCGAAAATTTGTCGAAGAAAACAAGTGGCTGCATAAGCCACGCTTAAAAGCCTTCTTCCGCAAATTGGATCCGACACAAACACAACAGCGTCCCATTTGCATTTCGGGAGAAAATTTCTCCAAAAAAAAAAAAAAAAAAAAAAATCTTTCTTGAGAAATCTCATAATGAATTTTTTTTTTTCAAAGTGCTTCGAGAAACAGAATTTCAATCTCTCGGATTGAAGTATAAGGATGAAGGGTGGGAAAAGGGGGGAATAAAAATTTAACAATGGATTAAGGGAGACACCCTAGCGACGAAACGACGAGGGAAACACCTTAACTTTAGTCGGTGAGGAAAACTTTCCGTCTCCGATGAAATTGATTTTGACGACAATGGGAAACTCTCGGTTTTGAAACTTTCATTTTTGAAAATTAAATTTCGCTTAATATCTTAATATAAACTTTATTACTTTTTAGTACGTAGCCGAATTCTGTCGACTCGTCTTCGAAAACTTACGACACGACACGACACGACACGACAAATTGGTGTTGACAACAGTTGTTGTAAGACAGTGTCTAGCGTTGTAGGTTGATTTATTCTGATGAGGCCAACAGGGCAAACAAATATCCCCCCAACAATCTTGGACCACGAGTGAATTACATCCAAAACAGTTCAACTCCCAAACTCGCGAACTTTACTTCTCCTTCCTTCTGATTGGTTGCTGGATGTCACGTGGACAAACATGATACTCCTGAGAGAACTGTCTACAGTGCAGCTCTCATTTCCTTTTCATTGGGGATTCGACCCCAGGCCCCCTGGTGGTGGCCTCTCTCCGAAATGTGTATTGCAGGGAAGCTTGTGTGTCTTGCAGGGAAGCTTACGTGTACTGCAGGTAAGAAAATGTGTATTGTAGGGAAGCTTACGTGTATTGCAGGGAAGCTTACGTGTATCGCAGGGAAGCTAATGTGTATGGCAGGGAAGCTTGTGTGTATTGCAGGGAAGCTTACGTGTCTAGCAGGGAAGCTTACATGTATCGCAGTGAAGCTTATGTGTATCGCAAGGAAGCTTACATGTGTTGCAGTGAAGCATCACACATCTGTCAATTCATTTCGTGACCACAGCTATTAAAACCTGCAGATACATATTATAAACATCATTCCAAGTCGACACAAGTGTTTTCTCGAACAATACGTTTTTGTTGTGTCGTGTACACGTATGACATATTGCAAATAGGTGTATTTTTAAAATGAATTTAGCACACCAGACATTGCATTTCTCTTTATTGTTAATACAACTGCGTAAATATTTTTGAACAAACATCTAAATAGCGTGTATGAAGGCACATAATGGTAGACGACACGACGACCATACTTATCCGAATCACCAGGTTAGTGTTTTCACGAGGAAGTATACTTAATTTTGAGAAAAAAACGAATAAGTTCAATGCATTGTTGTAAACAATCTCAATTCGGTTTAAAACAACATCATAAATTCGTTATTCTCATTTGGAAATGCACTATAGGTAAACGATAGCAGTCTGTGTAGACTTAGAGATATTGGAGGAATTTGAACAAGGAGAAGAAGTAAAAACACCAAAGCTAGCTCATATATAATTCAATAATAACCTCGCAAACTAAAAGTAGGCCTAACGATATAAAACGTTGCTTGTTTTTCATTCCCGCGCCATATTTATCTAGCATGAATCTATATTTATATACTCATTTAACGAAATGCCTATGGCAGCAGACAGACAGAAAGGGGCTTGATATTGAATTTCACCCCAAAGTCCCCTCGCCTTCCACCCACCCCCTTCCTCCTAATTGCGCAAAATCTATTTACAGAAACAATAGACAAATTCCGGGAATACGCCATTACATAACGCCCTCCATACAACTAGCAATAAAAAAACGCAGAAGCCGATGGTCATCAATCAAAAAAAGAGCTTTTAAAAAACGCTAAACGGAAAATCTCATTTTCGTGTAAAAAATTCATTGAACTATACGAATAACGCAATCGTTGCACAAACGCGAACAGAAAAACTATATATGGACATAAATGGACGTGTGTGTGTGCCATATGTAAACATGTATGGGGCCATATTTAGCCATTTAATGGCATTATATAGTTATGTATGCACCCTTTTAACTCCTCAATGGTCAAATAGATTTTGGAGTACAGAATGGTCCAGTAGTCATTATCTCTGTTAAACTTTAATACCGCAAAATTAAATAGTTGTATGATATATAATCCCAGTCGGAAATGGCTATGGGTCCTAGAAGATTTATATGAACTACTCAAAATGTGACCTGACCATCAATTTAGAGGACATTCGCGTTTTCTAGGTTTGTACCTCCGAATTTGTGTATTGCAGTGAAGCTCATATGTATTGCGGTGAAGCTCATGTGTAGGGCAGGGAAGCTCATGTGTTATGCAGTGAAGCTTGTGTGTATTGCAGTGAAGATCATGTGTATTGCAGTGAAGCCCATGTGTATTGCAGTGAAGCCCATGTGTATTGCAGTGAAGCCCATGTGTTTGGTGTATCGCAGTGAAGCTCAAGTGTATTGCAGTGAAGCTCAAGTGTATTGCAGTGAAGCTCAAGTGTATTGCAGTGAAGCTCAAGTGTATTGCAGGAAGGCTCATGTGTTATGCAGTGAAGCGTATGTGTTATGCGGTGAAGCATATGTATTATGCAGTGAAGCGTGTATGTTATGCAGTGAAGCGTGTGTGTTATGAACTGAAAATGGTGTGCCATGTTGTGAGACATATGTACTGCAGTGAAGTTTGTGTTTTTGCAGTGAGGCATTTTTTTCAGTGTGGTAGTTTCAGTTTTGCCCATCAGGTGGCGTGGGCACTCTAAACCGTGCACTGGAGCGAGTTGTGCGAACAGGAAGCGCAAGCCTGTCGTTAGCCGAGTCATTTGGAAGCAGAAGAGGAGCGTCGTAACGACATTTCACTTCCCCATTGCGAAAGCGCATTTATTTATAATGCCATTCGGGAAATATTCCGAGTATTATGTGCGGAGTCCCTTCCACGGGGAACCCATAAGGCCCATATAAAATGAGGCGTCAGGTGGCGCCCCCTCCCCCACACCGGGGGTTATTACTTCGCTCGACTTAGCTTAATGGGGAAAAAACCATTATGGCGGTTGCTGATCCATTTCCCCTCATCCTCAATTCGCGGTTTCCGCCAGAAGTTGTTCAAAAATCTATTTTCCGTCGACAACTTGTAGAAGCTGTCAGCAAGATCGTGGACACCTCAAGACAACCTCGAGCCATTTAAGACCAATCTCGAGTCATTTGACGCATGACGTTCAAATTTTAAAACATAGCTTTTCTCAAATGTATCCATTAACCTTAATCCAGTTCACTGCCCTCTGGTGGCGTATGAGGTTTTAATATTGAATTTACAAATTGGCAGTTTCTTAACGCACATGCGTAGTTTACACCACATTTACCATATACAAAGATGACTCATTTAAGGAGGTATCGTTTAGGTGTGAGACTTGTATTTGGACTTGCCTGTGGCAATGAGCAAACAAATGGGTGTTACATCCTGTTCTACCACATTCCTCAGGTCTTCACCACACCCTGGTTCCCAGAATGCAACAGGCAAAGGTGTGGCTCCAAGAAACAGTATAAAAGGATCAACATTTTACAGACAAGTCGGAGGAGCCGACATGGGTGTATTCGTTAACATATACCGTATTTTACAGACTATAAGACGCTACGGACTATAAGACGCACCTTAAGTTTTAAGCAATTTTTTATAGTCGCATCATTGAAAAACTTATGAGTATAAGACGCACCTGAATTTTAGAGGCAATTTTTTGAAGAAAAAAGTGCGTCTTATTGTCTGTAAAATACGGTAGTTTCCATATATTGGTTAAATAAGCTTTAAATGATTTTACATACAACTTAGTCCATTTTAAGTCATGCATGAACAAATGGAATATGCTCATGCAAAGTGATATACGAACATATTGGGAATTCATTTCCAGATGTGCCCATTTTATGATCTATCCATATATAGAATAAATCACTTATGTCCATAAATGGCCCGTATAAGTTTTTTTCCAACTGGACATTCTTCTCAATTGATATCTGAGAATCCATAAATTACAGATTCAATATCAGCATCGGGAACGCTGTATTTTCCACATCCGAACTTTGTCAAGGAGGATTAACTTGTAAAACAGCATTGTACGTGCTGAAAGTCGATGAAAAGTAAATTGAAATTGATACGATGAAATGACATCCTAATTAGCACCAGCGCTAACAAAAGCCGACCCCAATTAAGTCCTTATCAATTTCATTAACGCAAAATGAACATTTCAGCAAAAATGGTCTATCGCGTATACAGGATAATCCGGCGTGGACAATGGATTGAACTTAGGGTGCCCTAGCATGTCTACGTGTAACGTCTATGTTCAGAATAGGGCTAAAGACACGTTTCTATACAGCTGTCGTTTTCCGTTAAAATGTGCCATGAAATTTCCAAAAAGCCTCGCATTGGGAATAATGAAAATCATCGAGGCAGATTTGGGGAGAAAATCAATCCCAACGAAGGATATTGACGAAATTGAAAGATTTTCAAAAGAGGAAGGGGGGAAAAAACACGTAAAAACGGACATGCCATCGAAAATGAAATGCTTTCTGTCCAACGTAGACAGGAGTCCATTTGCGCTCGGCTTACGAGATTTGTCTCGTTATACAAGGACGCTTGACATTTTGACGCTAAATCCAAATTGAGTGCAGTCTGAAAAGGTCAAGCTGACGGACCGGTCGATGGACAACAAAATAGCGAGTTGTTAAAGAACATAATTAATTTTCAGCACCGAGTTAACCCGAGAAAAACTAGATACGTACTACCGCGATGAAATCAGATGTTGAAGCTCAAAAGGAAACAACTGTGGACGACGCGATGTCTTCGTTCACCGTTTCAAATGTGCATCTACGCAGTAAAAAGTCTTATTTTAAGACTGGTTTTATGACTCAGACATTTTTTAAAGACATTTTACAGCAATTAAGATACTTTAAATGTCATTCTAGCATTTGAAATTCGTTTTAAGTTACGATACACGTCCTTGGAAAAACCGAATATAATTCAGTCATGCAAGATGTCTTAATTGGAGATAGGATTATGCCAATGCGCTGTATATATGTACAACATTCGTACTTTGATACAGCATAGTATCTGCAGAGAAGATTACTTATAGTACACTCAGGTGTGATATCCTTTGATATATTTTAAGGTTCAAATTTATCGGGTTGCGTCAAACCGCTAGTTATCGCTATACATCGAACGGATTATACGCGATCGGAATCACGAGGCTTAATGATCGCTAAGCTAGGATAGTTACCATAACTCGATAAAGTTCTGTCTAATAAGTTAATGTTACCGATTGATTAAGTATCAACAAATAAACTTCGATATTTTGTCCATGACTTGGAATACCCTCGCATAGCCGCATGTTGAAAAAGTGAATGCCGTGGAGCATATCCTTAGAAAAAACGATTATAATTCAGTCATGCAAGATGTCTTAATTGGAGATGGGATTAAGCCAATACGCTGTATATATGTACAACATTCGTACTTTTGATACAGCATAGTATATGTGGAGAGATTACTTATAGTACGTGCAGGTGTGATATCTTGCGATATATTTTAAGGTTCAAATTTATCGGGTTGTGTCAAACCGCTAGTTATCTCTGTACATCGAACGGATTATACGCGATCGGAATCACAAGGCTTAATGATCGCTAAGCTAGGATAGTTACCGTAACTCGATAAAGTTCTGTCTAATAAGCTAATATTACCGATTGCAATAAAATCGGTATCAACCAATAAACTTCGATATTTTGTCAATGACTTGGAATACCTTCGCATAACCGCATGTTGAAAAAGCGAATGCCGTGGAGCATATCCTTAGAAAAAACGATTATAATTCAGTCATGCAAGATGTCTTAATTGGAGATAGGATTATTCCAATGCGATGTATATATGCACAACATTCGTACTTTCATACAGCATAGTATCTGCAGAGAAGATTACTTATAGTACGTGCAGGTGTGATATCTTGCGATATATTTTAAGGTTCAAATTTATCGGGTTGCGTCAAACCGCTAGTTATCGCTATACATCGAACGGATTATACGCGATCGGAATCGCGAAGCTTAATGATCGCTAAGTCAGGATCGTTACCGTAACTCGATAAAGTTCTGCCTAATAAGCTAATGTTACCGATTGATTAAGTCTCAACAAATAAACTTCGATATTTTGTCAATGACTTGGAATACCCTCGCATAGCCGCGTAATGAAAAAGCGAATGCCGTGGAGCATACGAATGGAGTGTGTCAAAAACATGATCGACCGCTCGCAAAGCCATACGCATTTGCGTGCCAGCAATTAATTTGGGAATCTGGTGAATATGGTTTTCAACCGCAAAACATGACATACACGTCAGCTAAGGTTTCCTCGGCACGACTCGGCGTTACAAAACCCCAGACTGTTTTATCGCGGTTTTAATTAATTCGCGAATTAAACGCTAACTATACATGTCAGCGCAATACGTATAGTCGAGTAGAGCTCGAATAAGACATGTAGCCTTACACGGCATGCTTGTCCACATAGGGTCACATACGTGAACACGGTGGGTTCAAATGGTGCTTACAAGGGTCATGTGCAACAACATCGCAGTGACATACCTTACTTGATGGACATCACCGTAGCAAACAAGGCACCAGGAGGCTAAAACCCCAAATATCGGTAACTTGGACATTTCACCAAACACAGGTGGTCTCTATAATTCACTCGCGTCCATTTAATCCTGAGGTTCGAGCCGAAACTTCTGACCCCCACACTGGTCACTCGTTTCTTTTTATTCCCCCAAAAAGACCAGTGGCGCCACCTTCCACATTCCTTTCACTGTACCAAAATTTATTATTAGGTTGAAAGAATGCAGGTGACCTCGGGTCATTCATACTTCGGCCCGGGTTGCGTCACCTAAACGCAAACAATCCTGACCAAAGTTCGCCAAGTCGTCTAGCGAACCGAGCTCGGTCAAGGGTCATCCGTGGCTGCCCGCCAAAGAATGCGGCTGACCTCGGGGTCGAGGGTCATTCATACGTCGGCCCGGATTGCGTCACCTAGACGCAAACAATCATGGCCAAAGTTCGCCAGTCGTCTAGCAAAAAAGAGTTTGGCCAAGGGTAAAATTTGTCAGGCGTGGCTCAAGGACTGGGTCATGGCTTGGACGTTGCCTCACACATGTGTCCAAAACTCCAATTTCCACTTAAGAACTCGTTCAAAATTTGAAGTGGTCATCATCGGTCTAAAATAGTTACACGAATAGAGAGTTTGAGCCAGCCAAGGTTAACGTTAACGACAACGATAACGAGAAACAGCGCTGGCGGCCCGGAATGTCAAGGACTACCCTATGTAAAGCATGACATTCAAATGCCATTCCGGGCCGCCAGCGCTGTTTCTCGTTATCGTTATCGTTTCATTAGAGAGATTGAGCTAGCCAACACCTTAACGTTAACCTCAACGTTAGAAGCGGGAAGGGAAGAATCACGCATGCGCACTCATGACGTTCAACTAGTTCGGTCCGTGGCTCCTCCCTTCCCGCCTCTAACGTTAAGGCGTTGGCTGGCTCAATCTCTCTGTTAACGTTGGCTGGCTCAAACTCTCTATAGTTTTATGAATTTCCCCGACTATAATTTATTTTTGCATGAGCTCTCGATGTGAATTGTTGGCGTATCGTCTCCACATTTGGAAATAATCTTTTGATCAATTAGTAAAAAGTGGCATAGTCTCGATACTTATTCCACATTGAACTTAATTAAAAATGTCTCATTCGCCCTTCAACCAAACCCCATTTTTTTGTGCCGAGACACAAAGCCCCCTGTTTTTGAATGTGCTATAGATTGGTCTGTAATTAGCGCTTTCCGTCGGCTGCGCATCACGCATAGGGTGCACACACATTTCATCCCCCTCCCCCCTCCCCCTCCCCCTTCTCCCCTTCTCCTCCATCGACTAACAAATGCGTTTTTGATCCTCGCATCTGTGGGTGGGCTCCAGATTTCATTAATTAATTTAATACAGAAATGCACGGCGCGAGAGGGGATCAAAACCAGATCCCGCAAATGCAATTGATAAATCAATAGACACAAAACCTTGGCACTATTAGAAAACCAGCATTCCTGCATTAAATGCCAATCTGTATCTGTCACACGTCCGAGTGCATGCAAGGCACCACCATCGTCGCCACCACCATCCATAATTAAACACACTGTCGGAGCATCGCAACAATTAATAGCGAGTTCAAGACCATTAGCGAAACAGACGACGATCGATTTTAGAGCAAAATAATGCTTTTTTTTCATGTTTTCAGACAGGCTTTCTTGTGGCAAAATCATGTTGAAATCCATCCTTTCCCAGTGACTGACACCCGTGACTGGCATCGCCATCTTGGAGTATGTAAATCATTTTGCCTCATTTTGATTGTCGTAAATTAAGAAAATATACTCAATGATTAAAACTGTCTAACCATAAGTTTGGTGTATGGTTAGAGGCCATAGAGTGTCAGCTTGACCAATGGCGAGTGGGAGCCCCGGGTGGAAAAGTTGTATATCGACATGCATGGGCCATACATGGACATGTGTGACCCATATATAACCTTTGATGTGCCATACATGTACATGTGGGGACCATATATAACCTTTGATGTGCCATACATGGAAATGTGGGGACCATATATAACCTTTGATGGGTCATATATAACCTTTGATAGACCATATATAACCTTTGATAGACCATATATAACCTTTGATGGGCCACATATAACCTTTGATGGGCCACATATAACCTTTGATGGGCCACATATAACCTTTGATGGGCCATATATAACCTTTGATGGGCCATATATAACCTTTGATGGGCCATGTATAACCTTTGATGGGCAATATATAACCTTTGATGGGCCATATATAACCTTTGATGGGCCATATGTAACCTTTTATGGGCCATATGTAACCTTTTATGGGCCATATATAACCTTTGATGGGCCATATATAACCTTTGAAGGGCCATATATAGCCATGCATCAACCATATTTGACAAATGATGGGCGATTTGTGCCTTAATTAGCAACTGATGAACCGTACATGGACATATATGGGCAACTGACCATACATGGAAATATATGGGCGAGTATGGCTATACCTGGCCATTTATGGACTTATCTGGCCATTTAGGTACTTATCTGGGCATTCATGGACTTATCTGGGCATTCATGAATTTATCTGGACATTCATGGACTTATCTGGACATCATGGACTTATCTGGGCATTGATGGACTTATCTGGGCATTCATGGACATATCTGGGCATTGATGGACATATCTGGATATATACGTATATGCCTAGGCGTGTCCAATGTCTTATCTGGCCATATTTGGAATTAGCCATACTGGTCCATACATGGCCCATATTTGGGTTTTTTCCACCCTAGGGTTTATAAAATTCCATCATATACAATGTTCATAAATATACTCGTCATGATATGCAACCCATTCGTGAATATATCTATTCGAATCCCAAGTTTAGTATTAACTTAATGCTGTATATCAAGTTACGATTATCCTAAATACATCTACGATGAAACAATGAAAATCATGAAACTATTTAGAAGTGCAATTTAATTTGTGTTTTATATAATTTCATTTTTCTTGAAGTAGTGCACATACAGACACAAGAGTTGTTCCCGCTACAGACCAATTTATAGCTGAACGAAGCTCGAGTTGTCTGTTATTTGTCTATCAAACATTTTATAATTTCAAATATTTACTTTAGAATCCCCCTAGGGCACGCTGCTTAGCAACGTCATCGTTAAGGGGGGGAGAAGATATAAGTGCGTCGTGATCTTTCGAGATGCCCCTTTAGCCTAATGCACCGAGGTGTATTCCCATTAAAAAAAAAGTTGGATTTAACTATCAGAGAATAGATCGTAAAATGCGGCAATAAACCACAACACGTTAATTAATGTTGAAAGTGCTTGATGCTGACAACACTGAGCAAACCCCTTTTGCATAGCTCTTACGACACATAGAGGGCGTTGAGAGCGGTGAAATGGGGTTAGTGGAAGGGGGGACCAACAGTCAAAAAGTAAATTACAAAACGAAGAGATATTTAGAGAACAAAAATGACGTACCGCGTAACGAGATCTTTATAATATCATCGTAATACGAGCCAATTGCCTAGTTTATATATCGCTATTAAAACTCCCACACTGTTTAAAGGTAAGACGTCTGAGAGATCAAAATTTGATATCTGCAAATTCGCCTATCGAATTAAAATAATTTAATATCTTGGAAAATAATCCTTTTGTATGCAGGGTGTTCAAAAAGCACGGATACAACACTCAATATGTCACGAATGATTAGGGTGTTCAAAACTGTAGCAGGACATGTTTCAAAATCACATACGATGCTCGAATGACTATGCAAATACAATATGCTTAAGATGTGTGAGCGTGTAGTAATCATTTCAAATACATGACACGTTTAATTTGGTTGCTAGGCTATGAAAATAACACGTCTATATCAAATATCTAACAACAATAAGTGTATTACCCCTGTATGTTGGCAAACCATGCGTACATGCTTGTTTGCATTGTTTGACATCTTACAGGGGTAGCAAAATAACTATGCTGCCCCTGTGTGTTGGCAAACCATGCGTACATGCTTGTTTGCATTGTTTGCCACCTTACAGGGGCAGCAAAATAACTATGCTGCCCCTGTGCATTGGCAAACCATGCGTACATGCCTGTTTGCACTGTTTGCCGCCTTATAGGGGCAACAAAATAACTATGCTGCCCCTGTTCATTGGCAAACCATGCATACATGCTTGTTTGCATTGTTTGCCGTCTTACAGGGGCAACAAAATAACTGTGCTGCCCCTGTACATTGGCAAACCATGCGTACATGCCTGTTTGCATTGTTTTCCATCTTACAGGGGCAGCAAAATAACTATGCTGCCCCTGTGTATTGGCAAACCATCCGTGCACACGCATTTGCATTGTTAGCCGTCTTTAAGTAGCAGCAGCAATTGTAAGTGGATGCCAACTTTAATAAAAGGTGGTCAACTATACGAGAATTCTCTTCAAATTTAAGATCAGTTTGAAACGCCGAGTGAATTGTTTTCTCGTGGTACAAAGTATAATGAACCGCGCATATTACAAGAGCCTGATTTAATTTCATTAGAATAAAGATAAAAGGATGAAGACTGATGCAGCAATTAGCATAGAGCTGCGCGAAATAAGATATCTGAATAGAAATATTAAAGCTAAAGGATCGCGGTGGAAAAGTGCCACCGAAATTAAAGCGTAAACACGCACGTAACAAGATGATTTTCAATTCATTTCTTCAATTAAAAGATAACGTTTATATTTATTTGTGGTGTCTATGCAACGTCCGGCACGACCACACACCACACTCATGTGGCTGAAACAGGGTGCAAAATGCGAAATAGGGCCATAGTACCATATCGCAATCACGTTGATATGTAACAACACGTACTAGAGCGGCAACAATTTTATGCATAATATGGGTGATTTTGCGTGTTTCTAAACCGAGCAAACAGTTTTATCGCCTTTAAGAAGGGCCACGAGCTCAAAACTTAATTTCGTCAAATTGAAGGGGGAAACGAAGAGAATCCAGACCGGAAAAAAAGTAAAAGCAAGAGAACAAAAAAAAAAAAAAAAACTGGTAGTAAAATATGCATGAATGAAGAGCAATTTCTATTTGAAGCGAATTTTCAGACTCGGATCCGAGGGTTTTAAAAACTAGTTGGGGGCTTTGCTTTCGAGGAAATTTCCCATGATCAATAAGAATGCGTTGGTACCCGCACATCCAAAACCATATTTCAATAAGGAAAAAAGTTAGATTGGGCCGTAAACGCTAGCGAACAAACCGTGGAAAAACGACGGAATAACAGGAGCGCCATAGGGCATCAAAACGGTGGTGAAAAAAAAAAAAAAAAAAAAAAAAGCCAAAAAAAAAAAATAAAAGAAATAAACACTTCTGGATGATATAGGCCAGGAAGAGAAGTCGGAAAATGGACTCATTGTGTGGTTATAATACAACGTTTACGTAGCATCCAGTCATGTCGTTTACGTATACCGTATTAACTCAAGCGCCATCTGGAGGGGACACCTACAATGGGAGGAACCCTTTTAAAAATATACTCCCATTTCTACAAATAATATTTCCCATCCCATCCTCCTCGGAGAATAATTCGTTTCAGTTGCAGCTGTTGCGTATAAAAATACAATTTAATATTGTATTTTTTAAAAAAAACAACGTCAAATAATTCACAACGATGAATTATTTTCGTATAAAGTTTGGAGAAAAAAACAACCAACATATATCTCTAAATTATGATTTAATAACAGCTGCGTGATAAAATTAATATCCACGTAATTTTTATGTAATAAATTGCGAGCATTAATTTCATTAATTTAAACGAATTATTAACGAATTTTTTTTTGCAAATGATTTACAACGGACATGCAAACATATTTTTCTAAGGGGGTCATTCAAAAAGGACGTCCCCAAAATTCCTTCAAAAATTAACCACCCTCCCTACCCCCTTGACCACACGGTGTCATTATGTCCCAGATCCCCTCTTCCCCCCTCATAGAGGCCCCTTTAAAACCACCTTTAAAAACTTAATTTGTCCCAGATCTCCTCTTCCCCCCTTTAAAACCACCTTTAAAATTTAATTAAAGAAAACAAACCAAAAAACTGAAAAATTATATTATTAGTGGATGTCCAAAATAGCTTTTCATCCCCCCCTCCCTCCTTCCTGTCCACAGGGTGTCCAAATGCCAGCAGGACCCCCTACCCCCTCTTGAGGACTTCCTTTTTGATTGCCCCATAAGTTGTGCTAATTGTTCAAAACTTTTTCTAATAAAAAATGTTAGGAATATTTGTCCAATTTAAAGACCAATTTAAAGACCAATTTGAAGAGGAGGACAGCTAGACAATAACGCTCTCGGCGGATGAATACGAAAAATAGGTCCCCAGATGTAAAAACCAGATATAAATACTAATCAGCCAGACGTATATGATACACGCAGACGGTTATGGGACTAAACATCCAGTAAAAGAAAAAAAAAAAGACTCGTTACTTATGATATATATAAAAAACCAGTTTTCTGTGAAAACTAGTAGAAGTAGGAGAAAAAAAAAGCGAGGCGGAAATGAACGGAAAAATTCATCGGTTTTGGCGTAAAAGTACAGCTTGTATGTAGTGCGTATGAACGCATCGAGTGCAACGCTACATGTACGCCACGCAGACGTTATTGATCGGTTAGGAAGGATATTTCAATTGTGCCATTTGTTACAAATACTCCGCCATGATCTAAATCCGGTGGGAAATGAAGGGTGAAAACGAAAACGGTGGGCGCACAAATGCGAAAAACAACTAAAAAAAACCACCCTCGAAAGACAAAGGCAGAAGAAAAAAAAATCAACAAAGGGTTAAGAAGAATCAAATAAAGCAAAAATCTTCTATGAAAATCTTCAGGTGGTAGGTAACAACCTGAAAAATGTATAGTAATATCTTAAAATATTGTACACTTAAGGAGCTTACTTCGTCAGCCCCTAATTGTTGGCAAACCATAGTAACACGACAGCTAGCAGTGATTGCCTACTTTTTAAAAATATAATTTTCAAGCGCAATTAAGTGTCATCATGTGATCTTGTCACGTTTTGTTTTGTAATTACATCACCAAACGGTATCCAAACGGACCTTTAGTAGGCACACAAAATATAAAATATCGAATAATATCGTAAAACATTTCAAACTTAGGGTGGGAATTTTGTCAGCCCCTAAATGTTAGCAAACCATAATAGCACGAAAGCCAGCAGTGATTGCCTACTTATTAAAACCGCAATTAAAAATGACTAGTGTTAGCCTAAACATGTCTAATATTCGTTAAAAATGTCTCGTATTAGTTAAAACTGTTTAGTATCAGCCTAAAATATTGCATACTTAGGGCGCCAACTTTGTCAGCCCCTAACTGCTGGCAAACCATAATAGCACGAATGCTAGCAGTGTTTGCCTGCTTCTTAAACCGCAATTAAGGGTCATGTGATCATGTCCAACTGCCTAGTAAAGATACCACTTCTTGGTATGCACACAAACTGAAAAATGTCTAGTAATATATCTTAAAACATTTTACACTCACGGTGCAGCCCCTAATTGTTGGCAAACCATAATAGCACGAAAGCTAGCAATGTTTGCCTACTTCTTAATACCGCAATTAAGGGTCATGTGATCACGTCATGTTTTATATTGTCATCACATTACCCAACTGGTTAGTAACCACACAATAACCACACAGTATGCACACAAACTGAAAAACGTCTAGTAATATCTTAAAACATTTTACCCTCATAATGCTAATCTTCGTCAGCCCCTAATTGTTGGCAAACCATGACAGCACGAAAGCTAGCAGTGTTTGCCTGCTTCTTAACACCGCAATTAAGAGTCACGTGATCACGTTACGTCTTATTTGCCATTTCATTCACATCTTAATCACATTTAAGCGATTCCAACGTATTTGGGTTAGGAACCATGTCGAGGCTTCAACCTATCGTCCAATCAGAACAGTTGACAGTTGATCCGCTAGGCGTGCCACTAGTCCCATTCGTCATCATTCGATACCCCCTCCCCTCAACTTCCCACCCTCACTTATGCCTTTATTGGTTCACGCTTGTCACTCACACGTCCATTTATTACGGATAAATGTAGAGTAAAGCATCGTCTATAAGATGAGCATCCATCACGGCGAATTATCTCCTCCAAATTCAAAACAAACACGAAGCTGGGTGGGTTTCTGCTCCGTTTCCAAACCTCCAAACCTCAAAAATCGTGGGTCTTTTACCCCTAAGCCTGGGGGCCCTTCCGCTCGCCCTCGATAGCAGCGCCCCCCCGTGATCGATGGGGCCGGTTTCCGGAGTGGACATTTCCGCTCTTAAAAGTCCACGGTCCAACGCTTTTTCTTTGTTTTCATATTTTCGTTACATTTGAAACGCTTGTTACTCTAGAGTAAAAGCACATGTTGGAGAGAAGGAATTGTGTTATTTCAGTAGTAAAATACAGAAGCAACCCGAAAGTGGCTGAAAATCGTCATAAAACAAACGCCAGAAATCATAAAAACTTGAGAAAAACTCGCTCTTATTTGCAGTGTTCAGTTTATTTCTAATATTTTATTTCCCCCTTTCCCTCCATCCATGGGGAATACACGATGAATTTCATTTATTTGGGATATCGGTTCGTCGAAACAGCCTTTTATTAGAGAAATAGCCCGAACTGGACATGCATGACCCATCGTAATGGGCCAGATACAGCGTTGGGCAGTAATCGAGTACATTTAATGAATTTGAGTAAAAGAATACTGAGTACAATGTTACTCGCGATTACAAATGATCTCGAGTATTAACGTAATCTGAAATTGAGTACCGATGCAGAGGAATCGAGCAATTATATAAATACTTTTGAGTAAGTAATCGAGTAATTTGAGTTAAGAAAAACGAGTACCTCGAAATGAGGGTCATCCTAAAAGCTAATATGAATGTATGCTAATTTATAAATTGAGTTCCCTAAACGATACTTTCGGAATCCGCCATACTCAGTAATCAGTACTGACGGATACGAGTACCAATTACCAAATCAGTACTAATCAGTACTTCTACTCATGAGTGTACTCATGAGTACAATTTACATATATGCCCGTTTGCATCGTCTGCCCCCGTACAGGGGCAGCAACAAAATAACTATGCTGCCCCTGTGCGTTGGCAAACCATACGTACATGCATGTTTGCACTGTTTGCCATCGCACAGGGGCCACAAAATAATTATGCTGCCCCTGTGAATTGGCAAACCACGCGTACGTATTTCTATAAAAAATGCCATTCAATGGTAAATATCAGTGAGTAAAAAGATAAAACTGATAGAAAAACCAAATTTCATTTCACATACAGAGCAGGTGAAATTTCTAGGTCCTTCAAACAATTTCGTTTTTTCGGAATATGAGAAGCTGGCGGAAATTTGAGAGACTGCATTAAATACCAAAACAAAAGTTTCTAAAAATTTGGTAGCATCTAATTGAATGCTATACGGTGTATTTATCGCATTTCTTCAACGAAATAAGGACAAATATGGATACGAATATGTATAATAAGTATAAAATCTTTTCAACCTTCTCTCGGCGCATATGTTAACGTCTTTCTTAAACGCTCTTATTAATTAAACGTATGCTATTGTGTTTGAATATAATGCCTCAAGGATACGATAAAGTGAATGTCTTTTAAATCGTTATACAAAAAAATCGTAAACGTTAAACATCGACACAAAAAGCAAGACTGAAAATGACATTAATTGTATTCAATTTTACTTCGATTTACACTTGAGGATCACCGACGAATCTTTTTTTTATTATATATTCTTCCATGCTTAGATTACTTTCAGATTTTAAAAATGATAACAGTGAATATGTCAGACCAAAGGAAATTCATTGTCGTGTATAGCAGTTGGCAGATGAGACATCCCGTGAGAAAAAGCAATATATATACCAACAAGGATAATAATTAAAACAACCTAAAAATAACTTGGCATATCATGTCTCTTCGTATTTCCCCATGTGCCCTTTCAACTACTAATTATAAAAATATACGAAACCGCCCATTTCTGGCAATGAAATAATCAAATTTCACAAAATTATCTCCCCCTCCCCCCCCCCCCCAACATTATTTTAAAGGTAAAAAATATAATTTAATATACCAAGAAATTCATTCTTTTCAAAGGAAAAATCAGAGGAAATCAAGAGGAAAAATCATCCTTTTCAAAATACTTAGATTAGTGTTTTTTTAAATTTGGGTCCTTTTAAAATCAAGTTCGTGTGACACGACAGGTAGCCAATAGGGATTTACGTTTTTAGTGGTAAAAAATGACGGGTCACACTGCTGTAATCTCATTTAGCATAGATGATGGATCATCGTGACATTAATCCGACATTAATTTAAAACTTTTTGGGATGAGGGAAAAAAAATAAAACGAGGGTTAAAAAAAAATCCAATATAAAAATAATACCACGTATATGTTTTCGTATTTGAATAAAAATGAACGTTAATTTGCTTATACTTTGTAAACATTAATTAAGGTCGTGTAAACAGTATTTTCATTTGCATTAATTTCCTTCTCTCGTTTATAGTGTTAACATTAATGGCTAGTGCATTATACAGGCTAGGCCAATTTTCAAAACTAAAAAAAACAACACACACACAACCTAAATCAACAGAAATGCATTAATTTTGTTTATATTTAGGCAAGTTATAAGTTTCCTTGCCCACTTATTCATCTAGCTATCTCTTTCTCTCTTACTAATGGACCGTTATTTGGTGCATTCAGACAAAAGATCCATTTGTTTGTTTTAATGGATCGGCAGCTGCGTATTTTTCCATTGAACGTTTTATTCAAATAATTGATGCATTAATACACC
>JAUJYV010001122.1:0-21587 GCA_033995625.1 Ophyiulus pilosus
ACCCCATGCCTCCCCTCCCCTCAAGGGCACAAACGCTTGCCGACGACGTGGGTGGCGAAAGAGGAATACGTGTCACGTGTTTAAAAATGAAAAAAAACAAGAGAAAGCAAATACACTAACGCCGCCAATGCAATCTGACATATTGATGCATAATTCACGTGGAATAACTACATCCAATGTTGTTTTTATAAGGTGGATGATACGTCTTACACGTGTTAAAAAAGACGTAGAACATGTGGGAAAAATCGGGCTTTGGTTCCATAACATTGCACAATTGAGTTGTACTGTATGCATGTATAATATATTATCGTATTAAATAAACTTAAAAATTTAGATTTATTAAGATTCCAAATGTTAACGTCACAGCCGTTAGCCGTTACACTTTCGTTTCACTGCCGCTGTTGCACTTGCACATTTTTAATACCGAACTACGTTAAAAGTTGTTTTTTCTAAACTATACTCGGTTAACTAAAATAATTTACGATAAGTATGTATTTAAGTCGTGCATTAGCTGGGTGTCCAGCAGCCTTGAAAGTCAGTAAATGTACTGGAATTATGCTTAAGATTTTGTTTGAATTTCTTGCGTCGTGGGTGGGGTCCTTGAAATTGAAGGTATGCATATGAGCTTTGAAATCCTTGAAATATGCTTGAATTTGCCAATGTGTGCGTTTAAATTTTCTGGACACCACCTGATTATAAAGTAACGTTAGTTAAGTTTAAAAAAAGGAATACGAAACTACATGGAGCACCATGTATGAGAACAATTTTGTACTGGTAAAGCTTTATATTGTGGATATTTTCCGGTTTAGACCCGTGTTTAACTGGGAAAAAACAATTTTTGTAAATGGAAAATGTTTACTGTTCTAGACACGTTATTTCAAAATCGTGTAAAATAATTTTGGTGTATTTGTGAATTTTCTCTAAATTCCACTGTTACCTTTGAAATCTTACATTCGCCCAGGTGATGCAAAAAAAAATTGATTCAAAACCAGGGAAACTTATAAAGACCACGCATTACAAAAAAAAAAAGAAAACAATGCCTGGTCGTGTGAAATTACGAAACGTTGATTCCACCTGGTACTAAGGGAAGAAATTGTCAGTCTCGGTTGCGTAGTGGTGACTTAACGAGACAGGAAATGGGTGGAGGGGTGCCAAATCGGAGTTGGCGCCATGGCGGTTCCATGGCGCAAAAAGATTTTCGCGTTTGGGTCATGGATCTTCTGAGAGTCATTTATCTTGATCTGCTACAGTCATGGTCGAAAGAAGGCTCTTTCTCCCCTCTTTGTACTCCGCTCTCTCCCCATCTGTCAGATTATGTCTCTTGCCAGGACGGCTCTCAAATTTGCCTTTCTCGATAACTTTCCTAAAATCTTTTACCGCCACTTTATTAGGCGTTTTGCATATTGTAAGTGGGCTCTGAGGCTGTTGTTATCTATTCTGTGGATGATGCTGTATGCCACCCACAAATCTTACACTTTTTCAACTCCATAACGTTGAAATACTTTTGGAATGCCAAGTGTCATTCGCAACGCCATCTCCATTCATGCATCTTTGGGATGTGATATGAGTAAAATCAGGAACAGCTGTCCATGGTTATTCCTAAAATATAAAATTTTCGGTCCAGTTAAATTTGGTTGAAATATGACACGTATTTGACATGTTTATAACAATTTCTATAATCGGTGAAGTAGGAATAAAAATGCAGGGGTGTAAATTGTAAAATCAGACATTTTGATTGAGCCAGGCCTGATGACATGTTTCGACACAAGTGGCAGGAGTAAATGTTACTTTTGTATGATGATTACACTGAATGGTACCTCTCTCACTCTCACATTTGCAAAATTTCACTTGCCGTCATTTTCTATTTAATATGCCAACGGTGAGATGAAAATGCTTAATTTCTGTTTAATTGTACGTTGCCAGTGGTAGTCATGCATCTGGAGCTATGTCACGATACCCCTATAATTCTTGAATATTAATGTTTACCCTTTAATTAAATCTGCCGTATGTATTTTCTTGTGTGTGAAGAAATGTAACCGAGTGAGGCGAATTAAATAATGAAAAACATTGTGAGAAAATTAAGGATGGTTTGCAGTTTACACTGAATTTTCAAATAGGCACTGGATGATGTTTCTTTTGAATTGCATAAATATACTTCAGTTCTGTAGTACTATTATTCAACATCTGACCCAAAATTGCGTACTTAATGAACGATATCTGGTAATATCTGTGATAGATTAGACCAGCAAGCAAGGTGATCCTACCTTTTTGAGAATTTAGATCCCACCTTTTTGAGAATTTAGTTCCCAGATCAAAATTGTACTCTTTTGGAAAGCGGTGCCCTTTCATATTGTAAATGCACTTTCACGTCTGTATGCTAATGATGTGGTAAATACGCGTATTAACAGTTGTTCGATAAGATTTTAATTTTTTTTTTCCTTTTTCTTTTAATTGTATGTTAAGCTCCTAGCAGTTTTGTAGGTCTACACCTTTTAAAACCCTTTGTCACGATATGTGTATAATTCGTGACTTTTACTGGCCACCCTTTAATTAGGTTTGCCGTTTGGATTTTTGGTGTTGAAAATGATATATTCAAGTAAAACTATGCGTTTTAGGACATTGACATGCTGAATTAGTCTGTGTAGTGACTGATTTTTAATTGGCGTTCTTCAACTGTTTGAATCTGATGAAGAACTCTGGTGTGGTGTTGACAAAAATTCCTGAATTCCACCCACACTCGATTTGATTTTCAATTTTATGTTAAAAGTTCCTTATCACTGATTTTCAATTTGAGTTTGTTTTCTGTATTTTCAGAAGGTGGTCGATTAGAAAAAGAATTAGATTATGTACAAAGGACATTAGGAGAAGGCTCAGGGACCACGAACCAAATTATATTACAAATTCCCAAACAAGAAGGAACTAACATTTTGAGGCCTGATGCTCTTCAGGCCCATCTTGGTGTTGTTCTTGTTGCAGCTCAGGTACAAGTGGAGATGTTTGATATGTAAGTGTTTGCAAAATTTCAAATATTTTTGTATACAGCCACGCTTTTTTTTATCCCCAAACGTTTCTAATTATTCTTTACTCGATTTGTAGAACATGGGAGTTAAAGGATATATGTAATTCCCCTAGTGCACCTTCATTTGATGCACATTATGTAGATCAGGTATGCATTTTTTTTTTTTTTTGACTTATCTATCCGAAATCAAAATTTGAAATGGATCAAAAATAATTGACGTCGACTTCTTTTGTTCTCGTCTTTTGACAGATTCTAGAAAAGTTATTTCCTTGTGTAACTATTACCCCTTTGGATTGCTTTTGGGAAGGTTCCCGCGTCTTAGGACCAGATTTTCCAGTCATCATTCCGTAAGTAGCCCATCTTTTATGTGTATTTAATTAAACTTTTTAAAAAGGGTTGTCTGATAAATTAATGTTAGCCTGGGCGCGAGCATGTTTACTGCTTCTGATATTCTGTAATCAGATCAGGGGAATTAAACTTGCAACGCAGGAAAGGTGAAAAACTAGTCGCTTTTAGAGATTGAAATACTAAAAAAAAATATATATGATGCTATTTTTGAAATCCAGTTTCATCAGAACTCTATTCGACATTGCATGCGTGTGTGTGTTTATTTCTTCTTCTGGGTGGTCTTTGATGTTAGTTGGCATTTTGGGAAATAAAAAAATAAAAAATATACATATAAAAAAGACAAAGCAGCCACTTGTCATTCTGTATACGTTTCTTTCACTCGAATCATTTGTGGCGGCTGTAGTTTGCGATTTCAAACCTTGTACACCCTCCCACTTTTTCTCAAGTTTTGAATTTCAAAAAGATGCTCGTGTTAATACCAAATACTAATTGATAATATTTTATGAGACTGTTTTTAAATAATTTGGTAAGCATGCTCGTTATTTGTCAATGCCGTGTTCTTAAAGATTGCTCTCCAATTAATGCAAAACTAACATTTTATCATTTTTCCTCTCACCCAGTGCTCTGAGTACCGGCATAAAATGGACCACTCTCAATCCCTTGAAGCTCTTGCAAACGATGAAGGACAACTTTTTAATGGTATTTTCATTCGACACCGTAGATGACTTCATGAAAAGGGTGAGTTAATTGATTTTAATAGCTTTTTTTAGAATATCAACAAATCTTTTATCTTATGGTTATGGTTATGGCCCATTACCCCTATTCTTGCATTTTCACTAATGGTTTTGCTCAAAATAATTACTAATTTGGCTAATTCATAAGACACATTTTGTTTAAACTAAACCAAATAAATAATTTGGGTAATAAGTATTGCTATATGTTGTTAAGATTGAAAAGAACCTATGGAGATCTCAAATCGCCAGAATTCTGCAGGACATTTTCACCTAGTGTGTGGCAATTTTTAGATGTTTTATTCCCATCTTAAGTAGTCGTGGATAGGGCCTATAGACCATGTAAATTTGGTTCACCCATAAATTGTTAATTAAGTAATCACAACCTAAATTTGTAATTAAAAAATTGAACAACTATACACATTTAATCTAAATAAAATGAAAAATTCAAACACTATGACAGCCACTGCAAAATTCATACCAAGTTCGTGAGACAAATTTTGCGAATTTCCAAACTAATAATTTTACTTATATAATTAACTATATAATTAATGATATATTGAGATTGAAACAAATCTATGGAGATCTCGAATTGCACTGCAGGTTTCTGTAGGATATTTTCACGTAATATGTGGCAATTTTTGGATATTTTATTCCCATCTTAAGTAGTCGTGGATGGACTAAATTGTTAATTAAGTAATCACAAGATAAATTTGTAATTAAGAAATTGAACAACTAGACACATATTTAATCTAAATAAAATGAGCTAAGTCACTGCTAATTTTGAATGTGTTATTGTGCTCAAAATATCATTGGCCAATAATGGCGATCGAATAGTGTGTGATAATCCATGGCAAGAATTTGCCAGAGTAGTGGCAAATGCGTTGAATTTGGAATGAATGAACCAGATTTTTCCCAACGTCTGCTGTAGTAAATAAGTTGTACGATGTCGTGGTGTATTGGGGCTTGATTTGTAGGAAGCCATAGGGCAAAGAAAGTTTTGTGGGCAGTGCCATGGTACGAAGGAGAAATGGAAAGGAAGCCAGTCAGTGATCTTTGGGTCAGCTGCCTCAACTTGGGTGGCCCTTAGCTCCATACCTCTTGCCCCGCTTTGTAATTTGAGAATTGCCCGGCATGCATGCTGATAGCCTCTACTGAGGCTGGCACTTGACTTGCTCTGGGCAAAGAGAGCAAGGACGACCGGCTTGGCTGCAGCATGTTCACGGAGGGCCTGTTATCTGGAAGGATCCTCGCAGAGAGGCTTGTTGGGTGCTTTCATTTTTATGTTCATGTCTTCCTCTGTCTATATCTCCTGAGCTCTGGCAGATGCTGGTTTTCTCCGTGTAATGCCCACTGATATAACGGGTGGTTTTTGGGCGGGGAAGAAGGGGAGGATGGGGGATGCTGAGAGCAATGGGTGGTATCTGAATGGCAGGACGCTATTCAGCGTAATAGGGTCTCGTACAAAAATGCCTGTGAAAGATGGAGACCTTATGACATGGCCCGATGTTTTATCACCCTTCTTCTCCCTGAAAGCTTGCCATAAAAAAAGTTCTGCTGAACCTATAGAGACCTTTCGAAATGGACGTCCTCAAGTTTTTGAAAAAATACTTGGTTGTCATGCCCATCCTTTGAGCTTTGGATCAGGTCTTGGTCACGTTAATAGTGACGCAATTAAATATTTTTATTCAGATGCCTTTGGGAGAACTAAATTTCCTGTTTATGAAATGCGAATGTGTAAAACTACATGGTTCTGAATTTGTTTTACAAGTTAAAAGCACCAATAAAATTCCATAGGAAGCAATTTTTAAAAGTAATACTAAATTTGACTGTTTTGGTTTCTATGTGCCAGGAGACATTTTTTGACATACCAAGTAAAAAAAACATGAGGGATAAATATTATAATGCTATGTATTTCACATGCTTCTATGATGTGCTATTCAATGTAATATTAAAACATCAGGGATACTTGGTTCGCAAACATGGCGGACCAGGCCTCATCTTTTGGGTTAAAGGTCGCTATAAAGGGGAGTTTCTCAGAATTTTATTCCCACTCATGCTCTGTGACTCTGGGTATATAGAAGTCTGTTTACTTACTGAACATACCCTCTCGCCATCCAATAGGCAAATCAATTTTACTTGGAAGTTTACAACGATGAGGGTGAAGAATGTTAAGGTTAAAAAAATGAATGGGCCACGCCAGGCATTTCCTTCCAACATGATCGTATATCTGTCAGTGTTGACCAACAGCGTTGATTCTAAAAAAAAATGATGACCCACAAAGCCCCTTAGGAATTTTGTTTTGCAGAAAGCTTTTCAGCCTTCACGTAGTCGTTCATTTGCTCACCCTTTTTTTTTTTTTTTTTTTTCTTCTGCAATTATGAGGATTCCATCCTCGTTAAACGTTATTTTATTCAGACTGAGGGCGACTGCAAATTTATGTATCTTGGAAATTTCATTGTCTACCTACGACCGTTTTCAATTATACGAATTAAAAAGTGTGGAACGCTAAGCACCGAGGAAATGCTATTTTCGACCAGCCTGTAGTTGTATTTTTAGCAGTGTTTTATTCTGCTTTTTTTCAAAGAAGACACACGGTACAGTCGTAACTACACGGTGGAATTTTCAAACAAGCAAGATTCTTTTCATCTATAAAATGCCTCGTGTTTCCGATTCCCGAGTGGGTTGTCAGGAGATGGCAGGCACAGTTAATCTTTTTGCACATTGTGGTGTGCTGTACCGCTCTTTTATGGGCTCGTACCTGCAGTATAGGGCTCTGATGTCCTTATTGGGACTTGAAAACATTACATTTTATGCAAACTTTTGAGTACAAGTCAGTTGTTGTCAATAGTGAAGCACTTGAGTGTGTGAGGGATTGTGCCATCAGTTGCTTGCATTACCTGTTGTCTTTAAAGAAACCTGAGGAAATCCTTTTTGTGTGTGGTGTTTATTTATGCACGTATTCTGGGAGTCCACATTTCAGTTTCCGTTCAGACATAATGTTGTCTATTGTTTTGAATTTGCAGGCAGGAATCACGAGCGGCTATCAAGAGAAGCCCTGCCTAAATCCACTGGATCCCCAATGCCCAGAGACGGCCCCCAATAAACATTCTGGACAGGTCAGTATACTTTTTCTCTCCATGTACATACATGCACATGCTGCTCTGCCCCCAGGGCCGTATTAGTTGTTGGAAAGGAAGTTTAAGAAGAGAAAAAAACACGAAACGAAGTCAGTCAGAGGAAAAGAACGACTGGAATGAATGAATGACCACCCAAGTGGTCGAAAAGAGCTTTTTTTTTTGCAGTGAATGCGCCCGCCACACACTCTGAAGGCCACTTTTCTTTTAATGTTTTTTATTCGCATTCATTTCTACATGAGCTTATTCAAATTTATCGTGCCTCATTTCACGTGTTATTGTAGTTTTTAAAATAGCTTTTGCTTGTGACTCGTTTCTGTTCATGGGACTAGTTTGTTCGCCAGTGATATTAGTGTTAAGCCCAGATTGCCTTAAAAAAAATAGTTTTTGCAAATATGATTAATATTCCGGTCATGCTGGCCGTATCTTTATTTTTAAACTTAGATTATTTTTCGGCCAGGATTATGTTTTTATGATGTATGTAATTGCTAATTATCCATCTGCAAGCAAGATAAAAAATATGATTTATTAATGCGTTTTAATCGAAATTGCTTTGGAGTAATTCTTATCACTTGTTTCTTTAATATATTCTCCATTGCGCATTTCGCTAAAAGGAATTTCTGCTAAGTAGGAACAAATTTAATTTATTGCTAGCCGGCTGCGAGGAAATAAAATAATTAAGCTTAGTAGAAATGTGACCACCGTGAATGTATCAGCTACGTAAGAAAAACTTCACGTATCAAATGTTTTCAGGAGGACCGGAGATACCTCACACAAAGAGCACATATATTAACGACTCAACTCATTTGTGAAATAATGACTTTCATTCTGATTTAAGTTTTTGTCATCTTTGTTCTCAACGGCTGTATTTCCTCCTTTCCATTATTAACGTTTTTTTACCGTTTCATATTTTTAAGGCTCCTGATATTGGTGCGGAGCTAACTGGTGGTTGCTATGGATTTGCCACAAAATATATGCATTGGCCTGAGGATTTAGTAGTTGGAGGGACCAAGAAAAACAAGACTGGACATTTAGTCAAGTATGAATTCTGTTCATATTACATCAATTGGAGTCTTGTTTACGATCAGTGGAGGACTTTTATTTTTTGCTTTGCTATGATTGTAATTGCTTGTTGTTGTTTTTTTTAATGTAAAGAGCTGAAGCTCTCCAGACTGTGATCCAGTTAATGGGCGAGAGGCAGATGTACGATCACTGGAGCGATAATTATGTTGTGCACAATATTGACTGGACAATGGATAAAGCGAAATTGATCTTGGAAGCGTGGCAGAAAAAGTTCACGGAAGAGGTGCTGCATTTTGCCAAGACATCCAACGAAACCAAATCCTACGAAATCAACGCATTTTCGACATCTGCGCTTTCCAATATTCTTCGAGATTTTTCTGAATTTAGTGGCACCAGGATTGCTCTGGGCTACATTCTCATGGTAAGCCTTGCTGTCTAATATTGACAATCACGTCATTATGAACTGTGGTCTCCAGGATGGTTATGGATTTTTTATTTTTTTTGTAGCTTATATATGCCTGCGTTTCGTTGGTGCGCTGGACGGATCCGGTTAATTCCCAAAGTGGAGTCGGTATCGCCGGTGTGCTGCTTGTGGCTATATCAGTTGCGGCGGGTTTGGGATTGTGCGCCTTGCTCGGAATCGCCTTCAATGCATCAACTACTCAGGCAAGACGCGTTTATTTGCGGTGAATTTCATCCACGACGATTGCTAATCCAACCGCAATCTAAATAAAATAATTTATGCTTTGTAGATTGTGCCATTTCTTACTCTTGGACTTGGTGTGGACGACATGTTTCTGTTGGCCCACACGTATACTGAAAATTCGAGTTTTGGCGTGCCTTATGAGGTAGGTACTTTTGAAAATGAAATACGTATTCTAAGCCTCGACATGATTCCTTGCATGCATAATCTGTTTTCACTAACATCTTGACTGGATTGTCACTTCGTAGGTGTGCACGGCATTAGGCATGATAAACATTTTATTAGCAGTAGAAACCCAATTAATACTTTTTAGATCCTGTTTTACTAACTATCTTTCTGCTCCCTCTTCTCCTTTTCTTGCGATTACTCTGTTTCATGGTCTTAAGGAAAATGTGACATGTAAGTGCTGATAAATCAGTAATTATCCCATTGTTTTTGTGCCTGCCTTAGTTTCAAATGATGTGATTTTTGCATTATAGGAACAGACGGGAGAGTGTCTGAAGCGTACGGGAGTAAGCGTTTTGCTGACATCGATTAGTAACGTGTGTGCGTTCTTCGCTGCTGCTATCATACCTGTACCAGCTTTAAGAGCGTTTGCGCTTCAGGTAAATTTCTTTAAGAGCAAGACTTTGAAATTTCATTTTTGAAATTGCGTGCGTTTTTATTCTAAAGCCCCATTTCTCTTTTCACTTTTTTTTAATCAGGCGGCGGTCCTCGTGCTTTTCAACGTAGCATCTATGTTGATAATCTTTCCCGCAGTTATGAGTCTTGATTTGAGGAGACGGGAAGCCAAGCGTGTCGATGTGTTTTGCTGTTTTCCGTGGTAAGTTGGGACCATTTTCTTCTGGCGTGTCTGTCTACCGGTGTGAAGTAATTTAAAAGAAATAGTAATCTAACTGTTTTTTTGTTTTTTATTTTAGCACAAGCCCAGACATGGTTGTAAGTCTGAAAAATTTGGAAGAAGGAGGAAAGGGTCTTTCACCCTCTAGTCACGTCATCCCCCTTCACGAGTTTGGCAAGCAGAGGGCCATCTCGTGCGCTCTTCCAGCTAACGGCAACCAACCAGTCACTGTGTTGTCTCCCCCTGCTCTACCTCCACCCATTTCGATGGAACCTAAAATGCTCGCGCCATCTATGGAATCGCTGGCCACGATGGCGTCCACGCACGAGCTGGTATCCCGGGAAGACCAGCAAAATTTCCGGCGGAAGTGTGTCGGTGCTTGTTCTCGGACCCAACAAGAGTGCTACACTTGGACTTTAACGTGGTTTGCACGAGACCATTACGGCCCTTTCCTTCAAAAGACTCCTGTAAAGATTCTAGCCGTTGTGCTGTTCTTTTCCCTGATTGCTGCCGGCGTCTGGGGAGTGCTGAAAGTCACCGATGGGCTCGATCTTACCGATATAGTGCCGCAAAATACCAACGAATATAACTTTTTGGCAGCTCAGAACAAATATTTTGGATTTTATAATATGTTTGCGGTGACGCAGGGCAACTTTGAGTACCCTACCAATCAGAGGATTTTGTACGAGTATCACAGTGCATTTACGCGAGTGAACAAAATCATCAAAGATGATAACGGAGGATTGCCCGAATTCTGGCTGTCGTATTTTCGCGATTGGCTGTTAGGTAAGTTTGAGAAAGCACGTTAAACACTATTTCCAAAAGCAATGATCCTTTTATTTTAATTGTGATGATCAATTCCAACTCGTGCAACCTGCTGGCCATAACATTACTATTTTTGCGTAATTTTTATGTAGGATTGCAAAAAGCGTTTGACAAGGATTGGAGGGATGGATGCATCACGCAGGAGAGTTGGTTTCGCAATGCCTCGGATGAGGGAATATTGGCATATAAGCTGCTCGTCCAAACTGGCCACGTGGACAACCCTATTGATAAAACTTTGGTACTTTAAATGTTCTTGTTTTCCATTTTTGAAATTTAAAGTTATTCTCAAATAGCACATAGAACAGGTTTTTTGACACTAGGTAATTTATATTTTAGGTATCCCAGATTCGTTTGGTGGATGGCGAAGGAGTTATCAATTCTAAAGCTTTCTACAATTATTTGTCTGCTTGGGTTTCCAACGATGCTTTGGCCTATTCTGCTTCTCAGGCCAGCCTCAGACCTGAACCTCGCGAGTGGTATCACGACCCCCAAGATGTGGAGTTGAAAATTCCAAAGTCACAGCCTTTGGTGTTTACTCAACTGCCTTTCTTCCTCAACAACTTGGGTGGGACGCAGGAGATAACGGCAGTGATCGAAGAAATCCGAGCCATATGTCGCAAATTCGAAGAACGAGGCCTTCCGAATTTCCCCATCGGAATACCATTTACATTTTGGGAACAATATCTGGGATTGCGCTTCTATTTGACGTTGGCTTTGGCCTCGGTGTTAGCGGCTACATTTCTTGTGGTCACAGTGGTGCTAATGAATCCGTGGACTGCTACCATTATCGTGGTCTTTTTGGCCGCAATGGTGATCGAACTGTTCGGATTCATGGGTTTCGTCGGGATTCGTTTAAGCGCGGTTCCGGCTGTTATCCTAATCGTCACCGTGGGCATCGGAATGGAGTTTTTAGGACACGTTTGTCTGGTGAGTGGACAGTTTCTTTACATGTTTATAAAAAAAAAAAACCACGCCTAATCTTAAATACTTGGCAAAGGACACTAACTTTCATTAGAATTGTTGAAGCTCGAGGGAAATTAGCTTACTGATGGCTTTTAAAAATACTATAATGAGCATGAATTACTCCCAGCTTTATTTGTTGTGATTATAATTCTTGAAGATTGCACAATTGGTGCTCGTCTTTTTGAAGAATATCCCATCATCTGATAGCCACCAAAATAGTAATCGTAGAACTCGAACTTTAGTTGTTTGATACAGATGTTGCTTGAAATGTTTGATGCGAATGGAGTCAACTGCACACCGCATAGTATCGGCCCTAAATTTGACATATTGTTTCAGGGATTCTTAACCAGCCTCGGGAGTCGCGATAGGAGGATGGGAATGGCACTCGAGCACATGTTTGCTCCAGTCGTACATGGTGCAGTCTCTACACTTCTGGGTGTCGTCATGCTGGCCTTTTCACAATTTGATTTCATCGTTAGGTAAGTTATATCCTACAGTTACATTATTTGTTGCACGTTATATACACTTGACTGGGTGTTCTTTGAAACAGGGTCTTCAAAGGTATGTGGTCAATATTGACATATCCGACTTTATACGGGTACACAATCCCACCATGCAAGTCTCCAATTTATGAGATTTATACGTTCAGTCAGGTGTACCTACAGCCTGCACGTTTTTTGCTGTCTAATGTTGTAATATAATAAGTGCACACAAGGTTTTTTTTCTTCTCCATTCGTTGTCGTTGCCTTTGAAGTTTGCGCTGGCTTTTGAAGTTTGCCGCTTGTCTATATCTTGAACATGTATCTTCTTAATTTGTTCCGCCATTTATGAATTTCACACTTTACCCTAGTTTTTATTTTGTTTTTTTCTCTCTCGTAATATTCCAAAATTATGTACGAATATGTTAATTGTGATTGGCACGACTGAGCACGGATAAAAATCTTGGCAATAAGATGTCCCCAAATCCCTTTTTTTCGGCTTTGAATACTTTAATTACCCTGGTTGAGACCAATTAAGCTTACTCTCTACAAAAAAAAAAAAATGCAACCAACTTTTTTTTTGTTGTTAGTTTGGAAACTTTCCCTTGAAGGGGTGATACCCTGTTATTTGAGAGCAAGTTTGATTACATCATTATGGGGCCATTCATGGCGAACATTAAGCTTACATCCATTGAAATTGGACTGGACTGGCGCCTGAACCCCCTTCTGCCCAAATTGTCACTGTTTTCTGCCATTTTTTCCCATTTGGACAACATTTTCAGTCGATTACTCTACAGTGTCGGAGTTTCTTTTGCTCTTATTTTGTTACCCGCAAGCCCTTGGGGTGAAGAGCTCAAGATGGCAGGCAAGGCGAGGCTGGGCAAAGGGGGGAAACCGCCACAGGGACTGAGGAAATAGCTTAGATAGCCCCCTCAACCCTCCCCATGCATAATTCGTCGATGCATTGCCATGTCCTGGAGGTTGCCCACCCACCTTGCAATTGCAGATTACACTGTCCTGGACTGAGCAGTTGGCATGTGCTGACCTGCAGGGGTATTTGGGGGGATGGAAATTGGGCAATGCAGAGAGCTGGAAACAAAAAATGCCTTGCTACCTCCAAAACTTTCAAATCAAAACCTTCGGGTGAAGCCGTGGCGGACGTGGGGTAGTTATGTGCCCACGTGGAAACCAAATTTAAGAGAGCCACACACATTGGGCAAATTTCAAAAATAAATTACTGTTCACGGTGTAGCAGCTAGTATTTTCCTGGGTTGGATCAAACCCTTTTTTTTAAATTAAAAAATATTTATTTGATATTTAAGTAAAATAATTAAGAATAATTTAAAGTTTTCAGATACTACATATTAGCATTACATTTTTGTTAAAATATTGTGTGAGCTCGATGGATGTTGGGGCATTATGCAAACAAAAACTACTTAGTGTTGGGGTCGCAGTTTTATTGGCAAATATTTTCTTTCGAATTAGTCTAATTTTCAAAAAAATTACATAAAATACGTTGTTGCATTTTTTATATTTGCATAAAAGCAAACGAAATTATATTTTCTTTATTTTTAACCTTTTACTGATGATATACATACAGTGCCAGACATTTGAAAATAGCACTATAAATAAAATACTGTAGTCGAATTTTTACTTAAATATTTTTGAAACCCTGGCGGCCCTAATCCAATTTATTGTGTAGGTATCTAAAACCATACACAAACTTTCAAAAAAGCTGCTGTTTTGGCAAAATATTATTTTTAGATGATATGAAATATAAAATGACAAAATTTGAGTATAATTTCTAACTATATTATAGTTTTGAGTTTGTGTATATTTTTTGGTGCCTACACAATAAATTGGAGTGGGGCTCCCAGGGTTTCAAAAAATATTAAGATAAACTTTCGACTAGTGCTATTTTCAAAAGTCTAGCATTTGCACTAATTTCATGGTATTGAATAACAGATAAATTAAAAGTAAATACAAATTTGCTTTGATTTTATGCAAATTGAAAAAGACAACACATATTGTTTAAACGAGTTTTATGTAATTTTTGGAAATTAGACCAATTCGAAGGAAAATATTTTCTAATAAAACTTCTATCCCAACACTTAAGTAGTTTTTGATTACATCCTAAAAGCAAATTGGTAGAAAAAAGTAGGGGGGCCTATATAGTAGGTTTATCCAACCTATTCATTTCATCTCTATAATAAGGACATTGACACAATTTTACTAATTGCTCAGAATTTCTGGGCCTCGAGATCAATATATATATTGTTTTGTACCAGTTTCCATGGTGTTGCCTAAAGTTATTCGTCCGACGATGTGATAATTGTCTTTTCAGGAAGCCAACAAAACCGATTTTTTAAAACTATCATACAAGTTCACTAAATGTGTAATGATTGGACCTCCTAACATGTTTTTTTACAATTTTTTATTTGTAGGTATTTTTTCTGTGTCCTGTTTGCCTTGATGATTATTGGCCTACTTAATGGACTTTTACTCCTTCCTGTCGTCTTATCACTAGTGGGACCAACACCTGAGGTAAGATAGATACATTATTAAGCTTTGAAAGTTCTATGATGGAGAACTCGTTTAACAGAATTTCTTTACATCTTCTAGGTTATTCCAAAAGATGACCCAGACAGGATAGCCACACCAACTCCAGAACCATCGCCGAAACGGGAACGTTCAAAAGGCTTTAAAAGCGCTTTTAACAAGCGGGTGCATCCACGCACAAATTCTGAAAATTCCTTGACCACCATCACCGAGGAACCACAGTCATATCACTCATCCCATGAAATAGTTGTCCAACCAGAAGTCGTTGTGGAAACGACAACATTCCCCTCCCAGCCTTCATCCTACTCTAAACATAGTGTAAGCTTAATGTCCTTCTTAAAAACATAAGTATTTGAACTTGTAGCCAGTTTCATCAACCTGTTTAATTGGTCATTAAACTGAAATCTCATCAGATGAATGGCATCAATTAGCATTAACGTTAAGGAGCATTAAAGCAGATTTATGAAACTGATTGCTAGACATGTACTCACGGTTCGAACGAAATCATAATCTTTTTTTTTGTTTTGTTCTTTAGCATTCAAGTTCATCAGATGACAGTTCATCCCCTTCATCATCAAAGACCTCCATGCCAATGCATGGTGGTATTACTACTACAGTAACAGCTACTACGAAAGTAAAAGTTGAAGTCCATACTCCTCTTCCAGGTTAGGATTTTTGTAAAATTCAGTTTATTTATATAACTGCTTGATGAACGCTTTTTTTTTTATTTCAAGTAACTAATAATATATTTGTGTTTTCTTAATACAGGATCTGTGGAACGCGAACACAGCTATAGACATAAACGCAGAAAAGATGGTCCAGTCAAGGTTGAAATTGACCCAGATTCAGATTCGAGCAGGTAAATCCATGGCAAAGTGTCGAAAGAATCGAAAGTTTGGGCACACGGATGGTTTATATATCCCAATGAATTTATGTACAGAAAGAAGCCATAAAAATTCCCCTCCCCTATTTAAAATGTCACGCCCTCGTAATAAGAAACATTTTAAAATAAGTTATACGTGTACAAAATATAATGTACAGTCATGATCAATGTATTTTGTATATTGTACTTGTTATTTGTAACATATGCACAATAATATTGTGTAACACAAGTTAGAACTGGCATATACTCAGTGTAGCTCACAAAAAGATTATAATTATTTATTATCAATAATCATAAATTGCGTGAATCTTGTGTGTGTAATGTGAAGCAAATGCATGTGTGTGTGTGCGCAGGGTGTATGTGGTCATCACTGCCATTCATTGACATCATTGATGAAGGACAATTCCAAAAACATAAGTTCAAGACTTGTGGCTCCGTATAAATGATAGTGGAATGAAATTTTGGCATTGCTATTTGGTTAGTCCGTGGTGACATAAGCAGTATTTTTCGACACGTGTTAGCACGAGACGTCGATTTCCGGAATTTACAGAACTGTTGTGTAGGACATTATTTTCTAGATTTTACTAGAATAGTGTTTCTCAAAATGTGGTCATAAGTATCCTTGCCTAGAAGTCTGCAATGGGGGAATTGTTTTATAAAACATTATTTATGTTGACATGTAATGGGTTTATTATTGTTATTTATAAATGAGTTAATAAATATTATTAAATTTTTCAGTTTGGTAGATATTGAAAGATAGTCCAACATAAAAAAAACCTCTTGAAGGTGTTCAGTATTGTATGAGATTCCCCATCCCAAACATTTTGAGAAACACTGCACTAGAGAAAACAATTGTACAATAGAACCCCGATTATCAAGAGTGCCCATATTATCTGAGCCATGTGTGATACAAAATTAACTTGCCGTATACTTTTCAAAGTGTCAATTATATTTTTAAAAAAAGTTTAAAATGCGCTGTGTAGGATTTTTCTTTTTCAAAAACTGATACATATGTTTTTTACAAAACAAAGTTCGTTTAAGTCGATAGAAGTTAGGAAATATTGGTGTAATTTATTTGAATAAGAAATGGTCTTAGGTCCGAGGAAAACTCAGGCCACATAAACTCGCAAACCGAGGTTCTATTGTATTTTCAATTGGACACCAAACACAGGCAATATTGGGTTTTCCATGTTCCAAATTGTTGCAGAAACTGTAAAAGCATAAATAATAACATTTTAAAGATCGAACCTTTTCCCCTAAACAATATTTCCAAATTAAACTTTTTTACAAGCAGCTGTAGTGATGAAGTGCCGATTGTATTCATTTTTAAGAAATTAGATTAACTTGATTGAGTTAATAATGCTCGACAGAGCAAGTTTCTGCACTTTGTGATGTATGCATTGCAAACACAATTAATTTTGAACATGGTGACTACCTTGCTAATCTTTCAGTCCAAATCATTTGTCTGTTACACGTTTTTCAAGTCTTGACTTTGTTAAATGTTATTTTTTTAGGATTTGTATAATATTGTAAATGAGCTTGAAGTCATTTTTTCGTGTTTGTGTATTCTTTTGTTTCCAAGTTCACTTTTGTCTCAGTCTTTGTCACAAACAGTTTTGTAAACTTGTTTAAACCCATGTATGGTAATGTATTATACATAAATATCATTGAAAATGTTTTGAAAGTCGTCAAGAAGAAAAAACATTAAAGAAAATAATATAGGATGAATTTGTGTTGTTTAGGTCATTGGTTCCAACTAACTATTGCATAACAGGGTCTTGAAAATCGGAAAAGTCTGGAATTAATGCTTGAAATTCTGTTAAAATTTTATGTTTGAATGTCCTGCCTGCATCGAGACATTTCCGTTAAACAGAAAATCCTTTATGAAATTCTTTAGAAAATTTTCCAGACTTTTAAGTAAAATATTGTCGAATTGGTCCTGAATTATTGTGGAAATTAGAACATCTGGCTTGTATGGCACGTTGAAAATTTCAAGAAGTTTTGTTTGTTGCACAACATAGATAACATACATTTTATTTATATGAAATTAAGTTTTAATTAGATATCCAATACGACAAATACATATAAGAAAGTTTTTTATGATGTGTTGGTTTTCTTTACACAATCTGCAATTTTAAGGACAAGTTTTTTAGCACCAGATGGTGTCATTACTGTTTCTTTAATAGCAAATCCAAGTAGTAGAGGTTTAGTTATGTTCAGCGATGAAGCCAAAAATGTAGCAAATGCACGAGTTTCAATCTATAAATATGTAAAAATTGCATATTATTTACTGAATGAAAAAAACATTACTGATGAACAAATGTGCTAAAAAACTGCAAACAAACCTCATCTATCCCAAATAAGACTTTAACTTGATAGTCTGGCATTGCAGTCTCTGATATGCCTATTTGTGGTGTCACCAATAACTACATATAATTGCATAAGAAATTTAAAATTTGAGCCTTAGCTAGGAGCAAATTAGTGTCATTAACACTAAAATACGGAATTTTTATTTTTTATCTATAAAAAAATCATCTTTACCAAGGTTCCAATCTTTTCAAATTGAGTTATAATAATAAATAACTTGTCCTCAAATTGAAAAATGCCTAGATCAGTATGACGGCCCTCAACATCTACAGCTGTCTGAAATGAATTAAAATCAATCACTGGAATTAAAGCATGTAAGTGTTTTGGATTCATTTGTGTGAAACGTATTCACAATGAAACCAAACTTTCATATGTTCAACAATTACTATACATAGTTCAACAACTAATGAACATAAATTGGATATTGCATGCTAAACTCTCATATGCCGCTAGAGGGTGCTGAACAGAAATAATTAAGGCTAATTTGACGCTAAATTGGTTAAAAAAATGATAACACTATAAATAATTTTAGCGTTTTCTGTATTAGACACTGAGGTAATGTCTCAGTGAGATAACATATGGTGTGACACCACCTGAAATGTGTTGTAAAAGGCAATTAGGCTGAATGATAAAATTAAAGGCCGTAGAGAGTTTGAGCCATCCAACGTTAACGATAACGTTAACGAGAAATAGCGCGGGAAGCCCGGAATGGCATTGGAATGTCATGCTTCGCATAGGGTAGTCTTTGACATTCCGGATCGCCAGCGGTGTTTCAAGTTACCGTTATCGTTTCGTTAACGTTGGATGGCTCAAACTCTCTATTGACAGGTGGGGATCAGATTTTCGATTCCTTGCATGATCGAGTTATGCATTTTTGCATATGGTTACAGAAATACAAGTATCACTGTATCGCACACCTAGAAACTATAGCTTTTGCATGTCATGGACCTTGATCGAAGCGGCTATGACACTCCTTAACCCTAATCTTTAAAAATACCAGTTTGTTTGCACTGCATATGACCTTCGACCCTTACCAAATGATTCCTGATTTTTTGTTGAACCTCGGTAGGTTGCTCAACTTGCTCCATCGTAGTTGACTTTGTCCAGTACTTTAGGTGGATGCGACACAAGTTTTCAAGACGTGTTTACAATTTTAAATTAACATTTTTCGTTTTTATCGACATTCTTTATGCTATGACTCGCATGTTTACTTTCGTAAACCAGTCAGTGATGTGGCGCCACCTGGGAATCCTTTAGAACGCCGTTTTTTTAGTGTGTATGCAAGGCTGGATTTTGTTGTTTACTGTGCTGCTGCTACTGCTGTTCGATGAATACCTATTTTTAATTATGAACGAATGAAACAGACGTGTGTAGGAATGAGGTGAGTTAATACTTAGCGCTATATTAATCTAGGTTAAGTAGACTATCGTAATTATAAAATGAAGAAATCTGTGTACATTCGATGTAGATTTCACATTCGTAGATTCTATCTTTTGAACCCGCGCTACGTTTTCATTCATGGTCCGGTATGTCCTGCCACCAGAACAAATGTTCAACACTTATCCCTTTTAATTACTTCATTAATGATTATAAATTTAATTTCCGTTATTAATATGCATTGGGCACGCCTATAAGGAAGCAAAAGTATTTTTTTTCTGCAGGCTAGTGAGACGAGGTGAGTGGGTGCTGAAACGCTTATAGGCTCATCTTCATCCTAGTCACTTTTTTGCTATTTGTTCTACTTTAATGAACGTACGTCCTACTCAAGACCGTTTTTTTTCTTCTTCATATTTACTTGGCTGATTGTCCTCCTATAGCTACGTCGACCTGTATTAAGAGTTTCAAGGTTTTATTTAAAAGTCAACAAGAAAACATGCAGTTAGTTCGATGCTTGTTTGATATTGAATCGTCATACCAAAAAATAATTAATCATAATTAATTACTGTCTGGGAATGTTTACGAAATTGTTGCGTTTACCCTTCACCATTATTTCTATAATGAATTTACATTTAGAATCAATTTGGGGTGCCAAAATCAAACACGTATAAGATTTTTGGCAAGTGATTCTTGAATGGTACAGTAGTATGTTCTTGTAATCTAGCAAATGACATTGATAAGATATATTGTCATTTAGAAATTCAATAGTCACGACCTCGAAATACACGACTTCCGTGTTATGGTTGGGATTAAATTAGAATGGAGATTAAATGCATTCGTAATTTACGAAATTTCCTATTCTAACTTGTCCACCACGATGACAATTTTCTTGTATAAATCACGTCATTTTCCATACAATGGCAAGTGGCAAATACATCAACCCCTACATTGATAATGTTGCAACTGCCGGTACCGGGTACCGTGCTGAAGGTACGATGTTTTATTGCAGGTGCCAGAATGAAGGTTAAAGCTTGTTTTTTTTTCGTTTATCCTAATTATCAACTTTATAATGACATCAACCAGTCACCACATTTTTTTCCTCAACATACTCATTTAATTTGATGTAGTCGCGTATTTAATTGGCTATCTCCAATAAACATGACCATGATATTTCAGAACTTAAATATTTACACATTGTGCATCATAATTATAACATTGGGCAAAGTTTACACAGATGTTGTGGGTTTTGATTGTTTGTTTCTAATATCATGGAAGTTCCTGATGAGAAAATTAATATCAAAAATGCTACTCAAAGGAAATGTAGCTTCAGGAATTTCAAATTTCATGTTTGTAGTTCTTTGAATTTTTAATGAAATCTTGAGCCACTCGCTAAACATCATTTTGTGTTAGTTAATCAGTTATAGAATCTAATCAGATTAATCGTGGTCTACTATGCTATCTGAGCAATAACACGCAATTAAATGAGTAGCATCCGCTCAGACAGCGTGAAATCTGATTAGAACTTGTTGAATGTGTTTAATCTCGTCTAGATCGTTGTAAAACAAATTTCACTTTCACAAAATTTTTGTCGTATCTAGAGTAATCCATCTAAATTTTCAGTGATCAAATTAATTAATCCACTCCGTATATATTGTTTACCCCCAATTAGAGTATAATAATACGTTTTACTTTATGAATGCATTTTGGAGTCTTTAAACCTTTTACCCATAATGGAAAGTTTGTGCCATACAGTGCAAAATATCTCAGGATTTGTTTGATACCTAAAGAAAACCAGGAACCACAGGAATCGAAACCTAAATTTTCCGAGGGCAAGTTGGAGGCGTCACTGTTAAATTCCCTTGCGATGGCATAGATAAGGTCACTAGTCCTATTGACATGAATTTAAATCTACGAGCGGCCAATTAAATTGAAAATTTGGCAAGTTTGCATGCAAGTGCAGTGTTGGCTTTCAGGGTCACCAGTTTTGCATGCTAGTTGGGAATCGCAGTTACTTTGAGATTCTAAATTTTTATATATACTTTTAGACTGTTTTTTGTCATAGTTTTAATTCGAGCTATATCTGAATATAGTATATCTTCAAATTTATAGTTGTCGAAGTAAAATAAGCATAGTTATGTATTTTTGAGAGACAGTAAAATATTTGAAAACAGTAACAATACTGTTGTCAAAATTGTTGTCACGTATAATTTGCAATAGAGAGTTTGAGCCATCCAACGTTAACGAAACGATAACGAGAATGTCAAGGACTACCCTATGCGAAGCATGACATTCCGGACTTCCCGCGCTGTTTCTCGTTAACGTTATCGTTTCG